>JAQQSW010000154.1:33072-63191 GCA_028646575.1 Pseudocheirus occidentalis
CTTAAAGGCTGTTCACAGTAGCATTCTCTCAGGAATCTACTGCTGATTGGCTTTACATGGGCCGAGCTTAATTTCACACTCATTTATTTTTTATCAATACCTTGGATGGATGAAGACCTACTTGGTAGGAGTTGGAAGCTTCCTGAGAAATCATGGAGGCTGGTGCTGTTGAATCCGCATAGGAATGGGGCCACAATAGCCCTAAAGATCCTTGCTTAGAAAGCTCCTTGACTTAGAAAGCCCCACATTAACATAATCTATATGCTGTTCCATTTTTATGCGTCTTGTTAGTTATTTCCCAGTTACAGTTTAATCTGGTTCAGGTCACACTTAGAGGCCCTTGGCATGTGTGTTCCTGTGGCCTTGTCCATTTTGCCCCCGAGGTGTTAAGTGACTGACAGACAGCGGCAGGATGGGAAAAATGGCTAAAACAAGATTTGCCCTTGGCTTGATGTGAGGAATCTATTTCTTCTTGAAATAAACCACAAGAGGAGAGGAAAGTCGGCTTGGACTAAACGCTCTCCCAGTCTCAGAGCTCCCAGCTCCTCCCCCCAGGGCCAGTGGCCTCTAGCGAGCCCCTCCATCTCCAGACTGCAGGCCCCCAGTTCTCTCCTTCCTTGTCCTTGCTTCCTGGTTTCCCTCAAGACCCACTCAGCTGATATCCCACCAGCTAGGGAGCCTTTCTCAGCCCTTTTATCCCAGGGCCTTGTAACTGATCCTGTCCAGAGCTGGCTTTCATGTATTTGCAGGTCATCGCCCTCTTTAGACTGAACTCCTGGAGAGCAGGGATGACTCCTTTACGGTCCTTTGTATCCCTGAACCTTAGCAGAGCACTTAGAATAGTAGGCTCTTGATAAATATTGATCGTCTGATTGGAGGAAAGTCCATTGCTAGTAGAAAGCTCCTTCATTTGTATTCCTTTGGCTAACTTTGAAGCCAGTTAACTTGCACATAATTAATGTTGCTCACATCTATAAAGGTGGTCTAGCCATCGAGGAGCTCTCAGGGGTTGCGGGTACTCGGACACAGGTAAAGTCACCTCCTAGAGACTTTAAGAATATGGAACATTCAAGGCATTTGTGTGCACAGGCCTTTTACTCCCTTCTAACTCTAACCAGCACATATGTGTGTATATGCAGGTATATGTGTGTGTAGATAATGCCAAACCATGCACTTTTAAAAGGACCACTCTCTTGGAATAGGAAGTTGACATAATTAGGCATTCTGCAAAACAGGAACAACTTAACTGTAGCAAGATGATTTTTTTTATAGTCTTTTATGTGCCCAGTCAGGGATGAGGTACCTTCAACCCCTGAGCCATCAATTTAATTTCATCCAGCCAATAGGGCAAATAAAGATCAAGAGATGGTTTTATTCATGCCTGTGGTTCTGAATTTTCAATGTGCCTTCCAAAGTCTTTGACAAGTAATATTATAAAAAGACATAAGATAGGGTTGTTAATCCATGAAAATGGGCCATTTTCTCTGTAAGATGAAATGAGACAGTAACTACTTTGCAGAGCAGAATGTTGAAAATGAAGGGGAAAAAGAATTTCGAGATGCACAGGCCTTCACATTTTCAAGATTAAAACATTTATAACAAAATGTACCATGTTTGCCTTAAAATGTTAAAAAAAAAAGACATTAGCATATAATCAAACCCGTATTTGAAAATAAGTTAGTTATCTGTTCATCAGAGCTTTTGAGAGCACCCAGTTGTGCGTCGCCCGCTCTTCATTCCATTGCTCCCCTTTGCACCTTTCTTCTCCTGTAACTGGCTATAATATAGAAATGAAGAATATTAAAGGTATTTTCAATACTAATTAAGTAAAATTTTGTGAGTGGAGTGTTTTGTATTGATAATCTTTTATATTTAAGCATATATTTATTATATATTTATATTATATACTATTATTATATACTTTAAAATACATATATTTGTGTGTGTGTGTGTGTGTGTGTGTACTCAAAGCTAAAACTAAAAGCCCTAAATTACCTTGCTTTTCAGCAGTAGATCTTATCCCTCCCCCCTCCCCCAAATAAGAAAAGTTCTTCACTCCCATTTCTAAGTACATCAGTTCATGGTTAATTTTGGTTTTTGTTTTTCTAATGACTACAATTCTCTAAAAGTAGTTTTTCCATAAACTAGGTGAACAGGTTTGGTAAATGGTGAATTACTTTGAGGCAGAAACTTGTCCTGGATAGGCTTTCATGGCATCCGAGATCCATTGACATTGGGAGAAAGGACTGGGGTGCTCTAACCAAACATAGAAAAGAGGTCTGATGTAGTGAAAATTGGGCAAGAGAAGAGATTAGTCTGTTTCTTATGTCATTTAGCCTCTGGTCCGCATGGCGGAAGAGGTCGCCATCAGTAGGGAGAGAGTTTATTTGAATGGTAGCATGTATTATTTATTATCTGTAATTTCTACTTTAATTTCCGTGACTCTGCAGAGCTGTACAGTTTTTAGGGTGCTGAGAAATGTATGTATCTAAATGAATTTTAGCCCAGTTCAGATAGATTAAAGGAGAGAGCATTTTCATTGGATTTGGGGCAAGAAAGTTGAGTACTAAAGTGGAAATCAGGCAATTTTAAAATATTTTTGAAGAGAGTTATGGAGGGAATGGTATAGAATTAGAAATCTGGGGAGAAAAAAAAATCTGGAATTCCAAGGATTACGGGAAAGATTTTAAGTCGAATCGAATAGCATTTGGTGTGCAAATAAACCTGAGGGTTTTTTTGTTTTGTTTTGTTTTTTAATGATCTAGAAATAAACTTGATAGTCAAAATAGATTATTATAAATAACACGTACAAACTGTGGCATGGAATTTTATCCATAGATCTTTGAGGGATATAGATACACACACATATATGCATGGATACACATGTATGTATATATGTATGTGTGTATATGTATATATGTGTACATATATATATTTCAAAATTGCTATTTAGGTGTTAATCACGAGGAAAAAAAGAGTGTATCTGTGGCTTCATTCTAGTGTTTAACCTCTGCAGATTATAGGAAGAGAACCGCACATAGAGTGGATTCCCTGTAAAAGAGCTGTTTTCCATGTTTGGCAATGCTAGAACCTTGTACTTTGACAGCATCGGCCCTGGGGTGCTTGTCATTGGTGGCAGTGAAATCTCTCTCCCTTTCTCTGCAGTAGGTCCTGTTTCTAGCCTGACAGCCATTTTAGCCACTCACTTCAGACTTTTAATCCCAACTTTAATTGATTCTTGCATCCTCCCCCCCCAAAAAAAAGTTGATTTTAATTATAACCTTTCACTTCCATTTTTTCTTTTGTGTTTTTGTTATAGAAAGGGAACGTCCAGGCTTTGTAGTGATTTTGCAGAAGCATAGATCACAGAGATCTTGTTTTCTTTTTAAAAAATGAGGACTTGTGAACTGCTAAGTGGTACAGGGTGGAGGGGATTCTGTAAGTAACAATCTTCTTTTTTAAAAATCCATGTTTCTAGCTGTTTGGTTTCATAGGAAAAATGATCTGAATAGTCCTTTTAAATTAAGTGAAAACTCATTAGTGGCCAATTACTTACAATGATTTTAATCCCCAGGAGAGTTGCTTGATATACACATTGAATATTAACTAGTTCTCAGTTTACTATAAATATATCCAATTAAGATAATTGTAAAAATCAAATTGCATTTGGTATAAAATTGGTAAAGTGCTTTTAACAGTTTGACATTTTAGAGCAATTATTTTAATTTTGGAACATCTGGTAGCTAATAAGATTGTGGATTTCTGATTAGTTTTATGGTACTAGTCATTCCCCTCCCCCCCCATCTAAACAGACATATTTAGCCACCTACAAAGATGATGATCAGCTGATAAGTCAATCAAGATTTTTAACGTCACTATATAGAAGAGGTAATGGGTAATTGCCATATATGGCAATCGAATAGAGTGACACCCACAGTAGAATTTGAATTTTGCTAATATGCAATGTTCCTTTTATTTATGAATTTATTTTAGCCCAGCATCCCCGTTTTCAAAAATAGTGTTAAGGTGCTGCTTGTATCAGTGCCATTGAGAATTTGGAGCTCAGCGTTCCATTGACTTTATTGTTTTTCAGTACAAGTAACAGTGGGGAAGTGTCAAGAGCACGGATAGTAGATTTGGTGGTCAGGAGAAGTGATAGCCCACAAGATGTGTGACTCTGGACGAGTAATGGAACCGTTTGGAGCTTCCCTGTATTTTGTCCACCTTAAAAGATGATACCTGTTGTTAATTGTTATGGTCATTCATACAACAGTATTGAATACTCCAGAATTTGCTAACCTGGTGTGGAACAGGATGAATTCAGAGATGATCTCTCTGTTACTAGCTCTTTGCCAAAAGCACTTGGTTATCATGAATGTCCTGAAACTCTTCTGGATTTTCCTTTCATCAGGAATTGGCTGCTTTAGGGCCAGTGGCCCCAGGCAAAATTGTGAAATCAGCTGGTGTCCTCCTCCTCCTTCTTCCATTGTCTCTTTATCCCTGTGTGCCCAATGCTTTCATGAACACTTCCAGGATGAAAGCTTATCCTATGAGTCACTAACATTTTAGTGTGAATTAGCTTATTATATTATCCCTAAATTATTGGCATTTGAAGAGGGATAGTAGGAGAGGAGCCAAAGCACCAAATCTTCTTTGGTAGAATTTCAGACGAGGGAGTAACAAGGTAGATATTTGGGATATCAGGATGATTTTTCCTGTGATATATAATATATACAGCAGTGATGAAGTTTTTTCATGTTATTGCTCTGGAGTCTTTTAATATCAATGATACTGAAGCATGCTTTCTTTCTTTCTCCACTTTAAAATATTTCTTGTTTGAAGATGCTTTATGGAGATTGTTTTTGGTTAAGGGCAGAAAGGGTGATCATTTTCTTGAGGAACTGGAGTTTATGCTTTATTCTGAGTCTACTCTCCAAAGAACTTGTGGGGGCTGATAGGTTAAAAGAATGCAGAATAATAAAAGGGGGAACAGAACAGAGGGGGTGTGAAGGAAGAACAGACATTATGGATGCTTTCAGGTGCTCCAGCTGGGCAGCTTCTGTCCAGGGACTACCAGAAATCAGGCCCTCAGGTTGGCAGCTGCGGTCAAAAGGGAACTGTTCTAAGCGTTCTAGATCGGTCCCCAGAGAAGAGAATACACAGATGAAACTACAAAATAGAATTTTTTCCCCCCTGGAACTAAGCTCAAGAAGCAATTTTTTAGAGAAGGTATAATTTGAATTTCATGTCACTCAGAGAAGGGAAAGGGATAAGGAAGTTGTGAATTCTCCACTTTTACCTTGGAATTGACAGCTGGGCACTTGAGCCGTGGAACCAGCTTTAGGTCACAGAGGTAAGTGGTGGAGAGGGAGCCCAGGGGCAGGCCCTTGGATCAGAGATGTAGAGGTGGGAGAGATCCAGAAGAAACAGATGGGAGAAAATGTCGGTAGACAGAATCAAGAAGAGGAGCTTTCAACAAGAAATGCCCAAAGCAGGCCTTTCAGTGAACTTCCAGAAACAGGGATGAAATGCTACTCATGAGCAGTGCTGCGGTCAGTGCCTTTGCCCTGCAGTCTATATCGAATGACCATGTATTTGGGCACCGTGTGGAGGTGGGTACAAATTGGGGGATAGGCAGGAAAACAGTGCCCAGGTATTTATTGGCATCTTCTGTTTGAGGCCCTGCCGAGACCAGAAGGAAGCTGAGGCAGGGGCCTTACTGGAGAGAGGACTGAGCAAAAAAGAACAAGAAAGTGTGTAGGGAAGGGGAGGAAGAGAAGGATGGCTTGGAGGGCCTGGAAGGACCCTGTAGGCAGGTAGCGGCAGCCACTGGAAGGCTCGAGTTTCTGCTGTTTTTTTAAATCTAGCAAGGCTGAGGAAGGAGCACACAGAGCTGATGGGATCTGAGAGATCTTGTCCAATTTTTTTTTTTTTTAATTTTTGCAGGAGGAGGGCAGGGCAATTGGGGTTAAGTGACTTGCCCCAAGGTCACACAGCTAGTAAATGTTAAGTGTCTGAGGCTGGGTTTGAACTCAGGTTCTCCTGACTCCAGGGCCAGTGCTCTGTTCACTGCACCACCTAGCTGTCTGCCCCCTGCCTCTGTTTCATGCAGTAGAGAGTGGTCAAAAAATCTGGTGTGCTGTCTCAGAAGTTCTCCACTTGAATTGAATCGGTGGTGGCATCCAACTCCCTTGTAGCCCTTCTTCCTTATTCGTTTTAATGTACTTTCATTTCTAAAAGTAGAAAGAAGTATGAGAAGTACCATAAAAATCAAATTAGAGTTGTCACATTGTTAAAAAAGAGATAGTAACTGAGATCAAGGAATATGGATAGAGATACAATCTGATTTCCAGTTGAGAACTTAGGCTTTTTTCTGCCTCCTTTTCCACCCATGCGCACAGTGTCTGGCCTCTACATTTCTGGGCTTCCCCACTGCCCTCTACCTCCCCTTCAGCTGCTCTTGGAGCCCAGAAGTAGACAAAAGGAAGGAGTTTTAAAACACAGGAACAGCTTAGGAGGAATAATTTCCCAGGGTCCACCACAAGAAAGATGACATTAGGAGGCATTCCCCCCCTTCCAAAATACTTTCTTTTCACTACCAGATTTTTTTTTTTTTAACTTTCACTTTGTGCCATTGGATGAAATTCTACCAGTTAGGAACTAGTAGACATCCTTAGGCTAATAAACCTCTTATTTAAAAATGCAAATACCTCTGGAAGTATTGAGGCCATCAGTCATTTACACATAAATATGAATAAGTCTAATTTAGTTGTTTTCCTCCTAACACCTGATTTCTGCTGCACTGAGGTAGTGACAATTTGTCCTGGAGAGCAGCACTGGAAAGTGGCAGGAGTTTGGGTAAAGGGAGGCAGAGATTTGGGAGCACGAGCCACTTTGTCAGGGTAGTGCCTACCTGTGCTGTGCGCTGTAATGGTGAGGGTAATCAAGAGATGGGAGTTGTTCAGTCTTTTTTTCAGTCGTGTCCACCTCTTGGTGACCCCATTCAGGGTTTTCTTGACAGGGATACTGGAGTGATTTGCCATCTGCTTCTCCAGCTCATTTTACAGATGAGAAAACTGAGGCAAACAGGGTGAAGTGACTTGCCCAGGTTCATACAACTACTAAGTGTCTAAGGCCAGATTTGAACTCAGGAAGATGAGTGAGTCTTCCTGACTCCAGGCCTGGTGCTTTGTGTACCATGGCACCACCTAGCTGCCTAAGAGATGGGAGAGGTGTATAAAAAAGGATTGTATAAGAAGGTGCAACAAACTTCAACCATGTTCAAAATATTTTGAAGCAGTTCTTCACTTGGGAAAGGAAGAGAAGCTTTGTCTTCCACGCTCACGTGCTGTTCAGGTCGGCTACGGCTTTGTAGGTAGGCCTCATGGACAAATGTGGGAGCCTAACCACTTGTTAGAACATTATTTCTGTGAAGAAATAAATTCTAGGTCCCATCCAGAAATGAATTTGGGGGCTATACTGTATCTGCAGGTTAGGGACTGTTAGCATAGGGCACACCTTTTTGTAAGTGTTGTAGGCTGCGTTCTGAGCAGTATCATTGGGAGACTTAAATTGTGACGGGCCTCAGATCTGGTTTGTTTTGACTTGGTACATTCAGATGGATCAGTACCAGGCCTGAGGGACTTTGCTTGAATAAAAGTTGCATTTCATCAACAGATATAATAATTATATTTATAATCACATCAAAAGTTTCATTATAGGAAAATTGTCATAAGGTCTTCTGAAAACATGAATTTAGATTTTCATTGAGATTAATTGCATTAGGCCCATAAGTGGATACTCATTTTCCTCATCCAACAGGCTTAAGTTTTTTTCCGGTTTACATTCCAAGTCTTTTCTTTGCTGGACAGATGAGTTTGACCAGAAGGGACCTTCGAGGTTTTCTAGGCCATGGCCCTCATTTTTTACAGATGAGGAAACTGAGACTGCAAGGTGAAGTCACTTAATTAAGGTCCCCCAGGGAAAGAAGTGGCTGAACTTGAATCCTTCCTTCTTTCTGCTTTCCATCAGCCTCTTTTTCACTCCAAGAGGTCTACACCCCTATCCCTGTAGATCCCTAGAACCCTTTGAATATTAGATGTGGGCTGAAGAGCCGCTATTGTCTTTTGCTTCTTTAAAGTAGCTGTCACCCTTTTTAAAAGCTGCAAACAACTTCTTGATAATAATGTTATCTTTGGGGAATTATTGGGAAGTTGGGTGCTGGTGATCAAGAGAAGGAAAAAAGGGAAGGGTTTTGAATAATTGGTAATCCATTCATTTTGAAGAACGCACATTTGTTCAGGTCCCGTCATGAGAAAGATAATTATCTTTCCACTTTAAGTCCCCAGTTTCTCAGCTGACCTCATTCTTCCTAGCGTGGTGCCCTAGAGTCAGCACTCCTGGCCACTGAGCTGATGAATTCATTTTGCCACTGCCCCTCTACCCCCTCTCCTGGAACACGGCTGTAGTCATGGCTCGCTGTTAAGAGGTTTCACTAGGGGGAGCATCATGTCGTAAAGGCCAGCCTGCAGCCCAGCATGCAGAACAAAATGATGATGTGGAGCAAAGGAAAACCATGGTAAACCATATGGTTAGGAGAGCAAGAAGACCGACTGGAAAGGATGGCTGGCGTTGGATTCATTTGTAGGTGGAGGCCGAGACTCCAGCACATTCTTCCATGCACACGAAGGGCTTGTTTTACATTTCCTAATAGACCTCTGGTTCTTTAGGTTGATTTGGGAAGGAGAGCCCACTCTCATCACCAAACTTGTAACAGACAAGTTGGACGGACATTTTCAGACATGAAGATGTTGGATGTGGGTCAGATTTTCCTCTCACAGATCAATCAGGTATTGATTCCTTAGAAAGTCTTACCCATTGCTGGTCATGGTCCTAAAGAAGAAAAGGTATTCATTCATTCTTGCCTCTTACTGTACCACTGGTCTTTGAACAGAGACATTTGTAAGTGAATCTGTAACATAAAAAATCCTCTTGGTCAAGAGAGACACGCTCTTGATGTGAACATCCATAAATCTAGATGGTGAGGGAAGGCAGGCTGTATTTTCAGCAGAGCCTCAGAAGGAGTAAAAGGCTCAGAATTTGGCAGTGCTGGGGTGCAGAACACATCTCTGTGGTGCCAGTGACACAGACCTTATTGGTAGTGAAAGCAATTATTTCCCTAGGACTCCTTGGATGAGTCTTGGTCCAGACTTTTTGCTTCTCCCAGAGTTCTGTGCATGGACACATTATAATGGGCACAGTCAGAAGATAAACTTATTATTGGATTAGTGTCGATGCTCTGTGAGAACTTCAAGAATGAGAATGAAATCACATCAGTGGACATATCTACCCTTCTTGCCTTGTAGGCATGCTACTGTGTGACAGTAAATTGAGTTAAATGAAGAAGAGAAATTATTACGCGCTCTTAACCTTTCCCTTGGCATGGTCTCCATTCTAGGGAATAAGGCTCATCAGTTTTCCTTCTTGCAGGCTTGAGGGCAAACCCAAGCGTTCATTTTCATAAGTTTTTATTCAATGTCTACTGTGCTGTCTCTGCTATGGGCTCTGTGTGAAATGCTCGAAAAATGAACCCCCCAGTTAGATACCAGAATCCAGCTAACTTCTGTGAATAGTCTGAAGCAAAGCCTGAACCTTGTAAAACATCTCATGTAGTTCTTAGTAACTTTGCTATGTGCAAGAGTGACCAGTGCATTGGCAGAAATAATTAAAAATTAATCGATGATGAGTCCCTTCCTTTGTTCCCCTTCATTTGTGTTGAGGTCACCAAATAAGGATTAGTTGAAATTGTTAAATTTGCTGTCATAGGCATTCAACAGAAACTGATAAAATTATGATTATTTATAACACAAGGATGGCAAAAATGTTGCTCTGCTTAATGTTTGGCCTTAACTTTATTATATGTAGTGTATGGTTTTCTTTGACAAATAGAGTAACCAATGAGGAATTAGGATGAATTGCTTGGTTTCCTTCTTTAGTTGACCTTGACTTAGGGGATAATTCACCGATCACCCCAATGTGGAAAAGGGAATATCAGCTACATAGTCTGCCCTTTATACCTTACTGTCATATAAAGCCTGCATTTGCCACCTCTACCTTGTTTTTTGACTTCATTGTCTTGTACATATTTAAGGCATTTGTCACCACCCTTTCATATCACTCTGCTAGAAAGTTAAATGTGGTATTTGAAGACAGCTCTAAATTAGAGTTTACTTTTTTATAACATTATTAAATGTGGAAGTGGAAAATTATCAATGTGCTTCAATCTAAAGTGTAAATAGAAGAATAAGGCAAAATGTACATTAGAAAGTACTTAAGGATGAAAAGTTGCTCTTCCAGGCCATTGGTTATGCTTGTAAACAGTCGGGTTATCCAGTCCAGCCTTTAGACAGCCTTACGACCTCTGAGGCAGCGGTAATAAGGAGGCTTTGCACATTGCCTTTACATGGTCTCTTTTTTGACCAATTCAGAAAAGAATTGTCAGTGCGGCCACTGAAATATAGCTGCTTATTATATGAGGGCATTTTAGAGCTTACTTGTATAAGAGAGATTAGGTTTGTTCTGAGTAACTGTGTACCGGAGAACTAGGACCCATGGGAGGAAATGATAGGGAAACACATTTGAGCCTAATTAAAGATGTTTATAACGATCACAGGAGCTCAGAATCCTTCTCTCCCTCCCAAATCACCAGAAGTTGCCCACACAAATGGGGCCTGACTGTCACCTGTCCGGAATTCATTAGGGGGACTTTCTGGGTGTTTGGTACTAGACTGCCTGACTTGGCTTTTGGGAGTGCCCCTAGAGATTGTAGTCAGTTTCCTGGCACTTAATCAGCTAATATACATAAACTGGTGGGCCAGCAGGATCCAGTCACCTGCCCAGAGTGACTGTGGCTCCCTGTCATACTAGCAGACTAGGTCTGAGGAATAATTGTAACCAAAACAAAACACAGTTCTGTAGTTTGTGGTGTGCATATACACAGAATCCTGAACTTGTGGCTCAACTTTGGGAAAATGGCTCCTTGAACTAAGTGATTTTGAAGGCCCTTGGGGATTTTGATTTGTTCAGGAGGTCATCATGCCTCCCTATACATTTTAGTCATGCCTGCCTCTTTGTGACCCCATTTATGGTTTTCTTGGGAAAGATACTGGAGTGGTTTGGCATTTCCTTCTCCAGCTCATTTTACAGATGAAGAAACTGAGGCAAATAGGGTTAAGTGACTTTCCCAGGGTCACACAGCTAGTAGTGTCTAAGGCCGAATTTGAACTGTGGGAAATTTTTCCAGACCTAAGCCCTTGCGCACTGTGGCGCCACCTAGCGCCTAACCCTTATATTATAACTTCTATTCTACATTAGGTTCTGGATTAGGAACTTGTTTTGATTCCCCTCCCGCCTCTTCACGGCTTTTTGCTTTGGGGACTCATTTAAGGGCGGGAAAAGTGGCAGTGATTTCATTTTCTTGAACTCAGACTTGTTTGCATCCAGTCCAGGAAATCAGTGAAAAAATTAAACCATTTATTTAGCCACTAACATTCCCCGCCCTCCCCCCATTCTACATTTTGTTAAAAAAACCAACCATTCAAACTCTCGTATTTGGACCTAAAACAGCTGCCCTCCGCGCAAGCCTTTCGGTTAAATTTGGGCTGCAGTAAAATGTTAATTTGTCTCTTTTTGAAAGTGTTACGCTACCCTTGGGTCACTGTTGGTAATACTATTTGAATGGAATCATTGTTTTTGAACTAAATCTCTCATTTAGTCTCGCCAAGTGGTCTGATTGTTCTTCATTATTAACTCACTGATAAGCCCAAACACTTTCATGCCTAGCAGAATGTGGAAATACAGACCCAAATGTGAGATTACGGGCAAAGGAGCAGCTGTGCAACCGAAGACCTGAGGGTCACCGCGAAGTTCTGATGTGACTTTGGAAAATTCACACAACCGCAGTGGGCCTGGGCTTCTTGGCATCGTAGGATTTAGAGATGGAAGGGACCTGAGAGAAAAAGCCAGCTTCTTCATCTTACAAATGGGGAAACTGAGACCCGGGGTGATTAGGTCAGCGAAGCGCTGGACTCAACACGCGTGAAAACGCCTTGCTCTGAAAAAGGGGCCCATCCTTCCCTAAATCCTGTGGAAGTTGAGCCCGGGAACGACCCTTATTCACCTGGTACTTCATTGAAGAATTAGTCTTTCTCGGGGCTTTTCGGTCCATAGAGAAAGAAGAAAAGCCAGAGCCCCAGATAACACGCTTCTTAGTCGAGCCTTCTTTTCTCCATAGTCACTCCCCAGCCCCGCAGATCGTTCCCACCCGGGTCCCGGCAGGAGGGGGTGGGGAGCCGAGCCGGCTCTGCGGGCCTAGGCGCCCCAGGCCTGGAAGGGGTTAAGCGCCGTTCCGTCCCCTCGGCTCGGCTCTTCTCCCCGGTGCCTGTGCACATACAAAGACACAATCTAACGTTTCGCTCGCTCGCATGTGACCAGCAGACGCGCAGGCATGTATCGGGAGCTCGCGTTTGAATTTTCGCATTCCTTGCCCCCCTCCGGCGGTAACTCCCGGCGCCCCGAGTGAGTTGTCGAGGCTTCCCCATTCACGCTTTTGACAGCTGGGACGCCCGCCGATCGGGCTCGGCTCGCCCTGACGGCCGCCCTGGGCGGCCCGAGAGCGACCCCCGGTCACTGGGGCTTCCTCCTCCCCCACCCCCCCGGGACAGGCCGGGTTTAAAGGGCCCGGAGCGGCACGCGCGGGGCTGACCCCGCTGACGGCCGGCGGGCGGGGGCGGAGGGATGGCCCCTTCGCGCCTCGCTTCCCTACTTCACCCTCCACTCCGGGGGCTTGACGTGCAAACTTCGCCCGAGCGGAGCGGAGCGGGGCGGGGAGAGGAGGAGGAGGAGGAGGAGGTGGTGGCGGCGGCGGCGGCGGCGGCGGGAGGTGCCTCTGCTTAAGGGAGCCGGCAGCAAGCGGGCGAGCGGCGCCGGCCGGCCGGCCCACCGGACCGACGGAAGCCAGGGCCCGGGGCCCAGCCCGGGGATGAGCGCAGCGGCCTCCAGGCGAGCCATGGAGGGGGGAGGATCGGAGAAGGGGGCGGGCCTCGGGGGTCGGGGCCGGAGGGCGGCATCCAAACCCAACCGGCCGCGAAGCGCGGGCCCGGCCGCAGAGGCGGGCGGCCCGGCCACGGCGGCCCCTTTCGGGCAGGTTGATCCGAAACTGAAAGCAAACGCCGGGTGGGGGCGGGGGCGGGGGCGGCGAGGCGCGGGACTGGGGGAGGGCCGCCCTTCCCGGACTTTGTGCCCCGCTCGCTCCCCCGCGCCCGGGTGCAGCCGCCGCCCCGGGGGCTTGAGAGGGGGCGGGCGAGCGGCCATCGGGGGCAGCTGTCAGCGCGCCCCACCTGGCCCCGGGCCGCGCACGCCGCCCCAACTCGGCAGCGCCTCCTTAAGAAGCCCCGCGACTCTTTCCCCCTTTTTTTGTTACATTGTAGCAGCGGAAAGAATGTCGGAGAGGGCCGCGGATGACGTCAGAGGGGAGCCGCGCAGAGCGGCGGCGGCGGCGGCGGCGGCGGGAGGAGCAGCGGCGGCCGCCAGGCAGCAGCACCAGCAGCAGCACCAGCCGCCCCAGCCGCGGCTGTCCCTTCAGCAACAGCAGCAGCAGCCGCCGCCGCCGCCGCAACAGCAGCAGCCGCGGCTCCGGCTGGCAGAGAGCGGAGGCGGCGGCGCGAGCGGCGGCAGCGGCGCCTCCACCTCCGCAGCCACAATGGCGACCGTCGGGGAGCGCAGGTCTCTGCCCAGTCCAGAGGCGATGGTCGGACAGCCGTGGAACCACTGGGTAGAAGCTGCGAAACTTCCTGGGAAGGATGGTGAGGCTCCCCTCCTCCCCCACCCTCCTGCCTTCCGCCCTCCGGGCCGGCCCGGCCCCTGCCCCCAGGGGAGGGTCGCCCCAACCCTGCCCGGGGCTGGGCACCGGCTCGCAGTTCGCGCCCCTCCGCTGACCGGCCTCTCCGGGCGCTGTGTTTTTCTCTCTCCTAGGGTCAGAATTGGAGGAAAGTTTGAAGGAGTTTGGGAAAAACCGCGAAGTAATGCGGCTGTGCCGAGAAGGTGAGTTCTTCCCAGCCTGGACTGCTTGGGACGAGTTCTGGGGCAGAACTTCCCCTCATTCACCTGGCCGAGGAGCCCGAGCCCCCCACTCCCCCTACCACCCCTCCGAGATCCCGATTGGGGAGCTTGGAAAGGATGGGGGGGCCGTGACGGGGGGGTGGGGGTTGGAGAGGGGGCGGAGCCAGGGTGATTTAAAACTCGTTTCAAAGGTACTTCCTCCAACTTGAGAGCATCCTACCCGCCGTGGTAAAGAGGATAATCAGCCCTTGAGCACTGTGTCCGCTCGGGAAATTAGATGTCTCTCTCCATTTTTATGAAGGCACTTACTTAGAGCTGCCAGGCTCTGCCAAGTAAGGAAGAGTTCTTTTTCAGAGGGTGCAAAGCGATTACAACAGGTCGGACTGGGGCAGGACCATCAGCAAACGTCACACCCAGAGGTCCTGATTAGCGAAACACAAGTTAGTCTCGGTGCAGTTTTGTTTTTGTTTTTGTTTTTAGAAATAATTTCTAAACACAGTTGGTGAAGCTTAAAAAATCAGATTTGAAACTTTTTGGATTTATTTGCACAAGTTTGGGTATCATTTGTCATTACTGTATTGCCAAAATCTATTTTCGTCTGAATCTAGTTGTTAGAGCAGTTTGCTGTTTTCTGGTGATCTGTTTTTGGTTAGAATGGAACTTTAGCTGAGCAGGTGCTTTGAATCTGAAGGACCCGGAAGGTCCGGTTGAAGGCTCTCCTGGGTAGTCAGCGTCCAGCAAGCAGAGTGGGAACTCCAGAGTAAACCCCTTCCTAAGCTTGTGGTGTGATTTTAGGCCCAGGTTCACTTGGACTTTACAAAGCTGTTAAAGGGCTGAGGATGCCCAGGAGGGTCGAGTCCCCAAACTTGGTCGTTTCTTCTTCCAGCACAGTTACAGAGCAGATAGGTTTTAGGCTTTCTCACCTTGGAGCCAGTTCTTTTGGCTGAATGCCGGGGTGGGCCCCTCGGGCCCCAGAGCCCCTTGCCTAGGAACATGAAGAGCCACAATAAATAAATGCTGTTTTTAAAGGCCTGTTGTCACTTTGCACTGCCTTTTGAGTTTTTATTTGTGCTGCCGGTTGGGCCTTTCCACTGGCCACTTGTGGAATTTCTTGGCACACAGTAACCGAGTACTACCGGTGGCAAGAGATTTTCCGATTGGAGTGTATCACAGAACAAATAAATTGAATTTGAAATAAGGATTGCTGTAAGAAAAGAGACGAGGAAGCCCAGCCCTTGTCAGAAATGTTGCAATAGGAAAAATCAGTTGTTAGTCCGGTTTTGGTGCAGAATTGGCAGCCTGCCTCCGTGTTAAAAATACTAAAATCCTGTGGTGAATGTTCCCTTGAGATCCATGAAAATGGGTAGATGTGCAGGAAACAAGAAGTCCAGGACGTGTCTTGGCTGGAAGGGAACCCTGTGTGCAGATCATTGGTAATATCTCTTGGGACCCAGCGGGGAGGACTCGTTTTTAATGCCTTGTTTTTGATTCCTATATTCTTGGTCTTGCTCCTTGCCCACTTTCAGAAGGTGGTTTATGTTCCCCTAGTTTGTAGGAATCCTACTGTATACCATGACCAGGGGCTGGTATGTAGTAGGCTCTCGATAAATGCTTTCCAAATTGAATTGAAAAGCATTCCCCTTTAAATTATCTGTAGCTGTTTCACTGCAAATGAACTGAAGGCCTAAGGTTTCATACCCCCTTTGATCAGGCATAACTGATTGTGCATGCTCCCACCTAAATGGATGTCTGTATTCCAGAGCCAAATATTAGTGAAGTTTAGGTAATCTTTTTTTTCTTAATTTTACTTGTTCTCCTTCATTAATAGAGCCCTGAGAATTGACTTTGTCTTTTCTAGAATGAAACAGAGTAAGCCCTATTGTGCTTCCTCTTCTCCCCAGTACTTTATTATTGGGTCTTCTGTAATTTGCCAGTTCAAGGCTAACTCTGTTGAGTAATGATGAGAGGCTCAGAAAGAGGCCAGATCCGGGTTCTAATCATCAAAGATAATTTCTGATCAGGTCAGTTTTGTTGAGTGCATTTTAGTTCTTTGAAAACTGATAATCCTATGACATGTATACCTTAACTCGGTTAAGAAGAATATTGGATTAACTAGAACACTTCATTCCCTGATGACAACAGACTTTTCCTTTTTTTTTTTTTTAATTTTCAGGCCTGCATCAGAGTCAGTCGGTGTGTATCCACAGGGCGTCCTCTATTGCTTAGCCCTGCCTTAGTCGCCTGTAGGGTACAGACACATGTAACACGCTAACCCTGCTCTCACGGAGTTTGTCATCTGTTTGAAAAGAGACTTAGCAGTGAAAGGCTAGTGATGAACAGTGTACAGTTATTTACTCTGTTGTGTGGCATAGATTGTGAAAGTTCAGAAAAAAAATCATGAGAGAGGTAAGTCAGCAAACATTTATTAAGTCCCTACTCTGTGATGGATGTCGTGGGAAGCCCTGGAAATGAAAACAGAAGGGGGAGAAAATTGCCTGCTCTCAAGGAGCTCACAATCTCATGAGGGATCCAACAGGAAAACAGCTAGGTGCAAGCATTGGGGAGAAAGCAGAGGGAAGGCACTGTCGGGAAAGGACTGTTGTAGCAGCTAGCCAGGTCAGGTGAGGTTTCACGGAAGGGGCAGACTCTGATCTGGGATTTGGTGTATCGTCTCAATAGGAAGAGGAGAGAAGGGAGAAGGCACCAGGCATGCCCCTGAAGAGCATTAAAAGTGGCTAAATGTCTCTTTCTCCATATGAATGGAAGGCAGGAGATGATCCCCGTTGGGTCCACCAAGAATTTTGCTGGGGAACGAGGTTAAAGCTTCACTTCCATAGTATCAGAGTTCTGTTTTATTCATTCCCTTTAGCCCTTGTCTGTGCTCCCACCTGTTACCCCCCACTTTTGCACAGAGAGTCCGGTGTTAGCCGTAGTAATCAGTTGGGTTTGGGGCAGGGGAAGTCATTCTGTTCCTCTTCTTGCCATGTTCAGATTTTTTTCACCTAGCTTTTATTTTGTACTGTGATCTTTAATAATATGTGATGGCAGTAATGATTTCTATAGAAATTATCGTGGTATTTTTGTGTTTTTAAATGAATAGCTTGCAAAGAAAAGATAGCTGTTTTCTCTTGATCCTTTTTTAAAAACTAGGATAATTCATGAAAACTGAAATTTTACCCAAATTTTCCTTACATGGAGTTAACAGGAAGAAGGCTAATTCTAGCATATTAGAGCCAGGGAGCTTAAGCATAATCCGACTTACTCTTTGTGCATTTGAGGAAGCTCGCAGAGAAGTGATTTAGGAGCCTTAGCTTTACTGGGAAGGGACCTTGCAGATGATAAAGTCCAGTCAGTTCACCAGGCTCCCTCAAGCCTGCACGTTGACTTAGAAAACCACATACTAGCATTATCTGTGTTCTTTTGTATTTTTGTATTACTAAGTATTTCCCAATTATATTTTAATTCTGTTCTCCTGTACTCACTGGGCAGCGTTACAGGCTCTCTGACTAGTCCCTTTACAGATGAGGAAAAAAAAGAGGGCTCAGAGTTTAAATCATTTGTCTGAGATTAACCAGGTGGAGGAGGAGGGCCAGGATTTGAACCCAGTTTCCCCAATCCCAAATCCAGTGTTGGTTCTCCCTGAGCCACGTCATGCCGCTGTTTGTTGGCAAGTCTCATGAAGCCTTGGGTTCAGTGGTTTTCTCAGGCCACCCTGACTTTATATCTTTTGTGAGTTGTTCAGGGTGCTGTGTCCTTGAGAATGCACAGATTTCTCACAGTATAAAGGAGGCGCGACTGTTAGCTTAACAGTTACTTGAAAACTTTTCCTTTGATTGGGATGTCTGGTTTTTTAACTTGTTTCTCTGTTTTGGAAAGAAGACTAGAAAGATTGAGTTGGCCCACTGGAGGGGGAATGATTTGATTTCCCAGCCCTTACTGATCCTCTTGTGAGTCCCAGGGGTAGATCCCACCTTGATGCCAGTTCAGAGCACAGTGTAGCCGGAGGCCATCTTCAACCACTGGGGGCTTCCCTTTGCCTCCCAGGCTTAGCACTGTCTTGGCTCTGTCCCTCGAGCCTGGGCTTTCCTGTGGGATTGGGGCAGAAGGGTAGCAACCAAGTGTGAAATTCACATTTTAATTTGCCTGTTATAAATTAATAGGGACAGAATCAAGCCAAGGGCAAAACCCAAGTGCCACTTAGTGGAATATTCTAGGGCAGCAAGTTAGAGCTAAAAAAAAAAACCAAAACAGTCTATAGTTCGCTCAGCAGCCTCAAGAAAGAGTATGGCTGGATGGGGCAGGATGGGGCTGCCGGGTGATGGGAGGTCAGCTCCTGGAAGGCCTTGGTCTTGCCTTGTCTGTTCTTGCGCTCCTAGCACCTGTCCCTGCCATCCCCATAAAGCAGACCTGTTAATGTAGGGCTATGCAAGCTCCCTGGTGAGAAGAGCCTCCCTCGGTAACCTGAGCTCCTTCAGAACAGGGCCTGTCTTTACCTTTCTCTGTAGCCACTGTGCCTGGAACATAGTAGGTGCTTACTAAGCGCTTGACCAACTGAATCCAGGTTGTCCTAACTCTGGGGCTTCCTCTCTACCTCTTTCTCTCCCCCACCCTCCCTCCTTCCCCTTCTCCTCTCTCTGTCTCCTCCCCCCACCCCCAGTGTGTTTTGTTTTTAAAGATAGACTGGTTGGCTTACATTTTTTAAAACAAGTTTGTTTCTTTTAGAAGGGTAATCAGTTGGCTCCTTTATCTCAGGTGCTCCTTTACATTGCAGCCCAAGCCCTAGACAGTGGGTCAGTTTTCTGTCATTGACTACATTTTACCTCCTCTTTGTGCCTACCTGCCCATCAGGGAGTCTCGGGGATTCCTAGAGGACACAAAGATTTCATTAATTGCCTAAAAAGTCATTGACTACCTCGTGTTATTTTTTTTCCCATCTGCATCATTCTTAAATATTAGAATTCATTCCTTTTATTTTTTTAATGAAAAAAAGCCTGTGGAGGATGATAATTCTTTGGATTTGGGCTTTTGGATTGGGCAGACCAACCATCCCATCAACCTCCCCCACTCCACTCTCCATGGTCCTAGGAATAGAATCCTGTGCAGTTGAGTGTATGCCTTTTGTCCTTCGGTCACTGGTCTAAAGTAAAGCCTTCTTCTGGGATTATGAAAATTAAGATTGCTTTGAGTACTACTTACTTACATTTAGTCATGATAAGAAGTTCTGGATGGGTTTGTGTTTGCAGTCTTTCTCTCTCTTGCCTTAAGAAGTTTTGAAGAACGTTGTGCCCTTCCACTGATGCCTCAGTGGTCTCTCTTTTATTCTTAGGACTGAATGTGTGCCCTGGTGAATTCGTTGAAAGGGCCTACGAAGCCCTGCCCTAGGAGGAAGGTCTTGAGCTCACTTTCTCGGGAGGGCACAGAAGCACTTGCCCTTCAAGCCCTGCTACTGCCTGGCTTCACTCTATGTTTTCCCTGCCTTTCAGTGTTCATACCTCCATAGTGGCTTCCTCACCCTCTCCTACATTGAACATTATGCCGAGTGTTTTCAGTTTGCCGACCTCATCCTGGAAATGAGACCTGATGAATTTTTTCAAAAAAAAATTTTTTTAAGTAGATTTAGAGATGGAAGGAACTTCTTTCATCTTACAGATGAGGAAACAAAGTCCCAGAGAGATTGTTCCTGTGCAGAATCTCTCGGGCAGTAAGTGGCAAAACTAAGGTTTAGATTTAGTTTGGTTTTTTCTTTTGGGGGGGGGTTGCTGTTTTTGACCCTCAAAACCAGTGCTTTTTCTGCTGGATTGGAGGGGAGGGGATAACCAATATGTATTTTTAAAAATAATTTTTATTGATATATTTTGTTTTGATACCTACCTTTATTTTCCAACACATTTTTCCCTTCCCACAGAGCCAACCTCTGCAACAAAGAATAAAGAGAAGAAAAAAAAATGCAGTTCATCAGAACTACCCAAACATGTTAAAGGCATCTGACTTAGAAAGTGTCCCAGACCCTTTGCCTCCTGCCCTCCAAACTGCAGAGAAGCTGGGGGCACCAGGTGCACAAAAAGTAATTGATTAAGAGGGAAAAAAAATAGAATCAATGGAAGCTTAATGTGTCAGCAGATGGCAGACAAAATCATTTAGGATTTATAGCATTTGAAAAGTGTTTCTAGAAAGAAAGGAAGAAGGGGAATTTCTCTACTCAAATAGCATTTTAGCACTGGATTACCTCTAATCACATTGATATTCAAAATTTATAGCAGTATTTCAAAACTAAATGTAGCCAGTCTGATTATTGGAGTATTTTTTTGATTGAAGTTCTGTGCAAAAATCAGGTTGTGAATTCAGCCGATTTTAACCGAGTCTCAGTACTTAGGGAAACAAGGCAGAGGGTTCCATTTTTATTCATCCCGTACAACAGGGATTAAATGTAAATGAGCAGAAGAGGAAAGAGAAAGACGATTTTTTAGCTACTCATAATTCAAAAGTAGATTGTGTTTTTTCTCTTTAGTAAAAACTTGTTAACTTACCAATTCAATAATCCTGTGTTTATCAATTAGGAACATGTGTTAACAGAACATACAGCTTTCTTGCCTCATCCAGGACTCTGCAGCCTTGGAGGAGGAAGGGCTGGGTCGTTACTGAAAAACCTCTGTGAAACATCAGAATTCCTCTTTATGGAAATTATTGGGATATAAGAATGAATTGGATTAATAAAGTGTTTTCTTCCTACTGGGCAGGCTGCCCCGCTTCCGGAGGTTTGAAAGCATAGACTGGCCGACCGGCCGCTGGCTCGGAGGGGTCAAAGCCTTCCTTGTTAGGTACATTACACGCAGGTTGGGGGCCTCGAGTGTCTTCTCCTGCTCTGAAATCCAGTGACTGCCCATCTTCCCTCACGTGGTATTTGACTCTGACCTTCTTGAGAGCAGAGACTGTCTTTTGCTTTTCTTTGGATGTTAGCACAGTATCTGCCTGGTACGTAGTAGGCACTTAATAAATGCATATTGAGCTACTGGGCAGTGAAAGAAGGTATCACTGTTTTCCTAGTGATGCAGTGTAGACCATGATTGTGGGCTTTCTTATTTAAAAAAAAATGATTTTACTAATGCAGCTCGTTTTCATAACCCAGGAATTTCCATAAATTGAAAGATGGGGGCACAGTGGGTAAGGTGCGGGCCTGGGGTCGGGAAGCCGTGAATTAGTTCAGATTGGGCCCCCTGGGTGACTTACTTAACTCCATTTACCTCAGTTTCTTCATCAGTAAAATGAGCTGGAGAAGGAAATAGCCAACCGTTCCAGTATTTTTACCAAAAAAAAAACAAACCCAAATGGGGTCATGGACAGGGAGACCTGACTGAAAACCAGCAGTTTCCATAAATACCTTCTTCCTTTTCTTCCCTCCCCCCCATTGAAACTTTCTGAATAAAGAAAAATCGTTAAGCACAAACACCTGAATAGGCGTAACGACTGATGCCCCAGAAGTTTCATTATCTGTTCTCTGGGACCATTATTTGGGTTTTTTTTGCTTTTATAAGTCAAGTCCAGCTTCAGGCATAGGGATAGAACATCGGACTGGAGTCAGGGAGACCTAGGTTCAAATCCTACCTCAGATACTGAGCAGCTGTGTGACCCTGTACAAGTCACTGCCCTGCCCCTCCCTTTCCTCATCGTAGCAGCACCCGCTTCCCAGGATGGCTGTAAAGCAACGTGTACAGAGTGCTTTGTTAACCATAAAGCCCTGTGTGCTTTTTAGGGATCTCTTCATTCACGTTGTAGTCATGGTGTGTGTGATTCTTGTGGTCCTACTTTGCGTTTGCTCATATCCAGGCTCCCCTTTTTTCTTGGAATTAATGAACTGGAATTTCTTTTTTTTTTTTTTTTTTTTTTTGCAGGGCAGTTGGGGTTAAGTGACTTGCCCAAGGTCACACAGCTAGTTTTTTTTTTTTGTGTTAAGTGTCTGAGTCCGGATTTGAACTCAGGTACTCCTGACTCCAGGGCCGGTGCTCTACTCACTGCGCCACTTAGCCGCCCCTGAACTGGAATTTCTGACCATTTTTTTTTTTGAGTCTGTTGGAAATGGGAAGTTGGCCCTTTCATTTCCTCTTCAGCTCTTGTGTTTTGACCTGAAGGGAGTCACTTCATTTGCATTTGGGGGGGTTGGGGTTTGGGTTTTCTGAGGCTTCTTACAAATTCTTTTCGAGCCACTCTCCCTAAGAGTGAAAAGGTCAGTGTTCTGTGATTTCGTGGTGACAGGAGGTAGTAAAAATGAGCCCAGGCAATTCGGGGATGGCCCTGAAATATAATTTAAGTCCTGGTCCGGATTCTTTTTCTGCGTCAGGCCTAGCTTGAGAATCAAAGTTTTTGAACTCAACCATCTGCGTAAGTCTGTTGAGTGGTACTGTTTTCTTTGGGCCCTGTGTGAGACTGCTGTCAGGAGGACATGCTGCTCCCAACTTAGAGCTGTTCACACTTAGAGAAGGGGTGGCCAGATGCACCAGGGGCCTCGATAGTAGCAGGGTCACTTATGGCCCTGCAGCCGCCCAGCCCCTCAGCACCACAGGCCAGGCAGCTTGGGCCCCTCTTCTTCCCTGCAGAGCCCCCTCTCCTGGCTGGCAGTCTCTTCACTAGGATGATCTAATCATCCTGATTGGTTACTGTATTGACACGTTTCAGCTGGTTTTAGGCACACTGGAAAGGCCTACCGGGTGCTGTGCAGGTGTGTGACTTAAGACTGATATAATAATAAGAAATTCGTCGTGGTCACTTCTCTAAGAAGTCAGGTACCTGCCCCTTGATTGCATTTACATATCCAGTGTGCAGCCCTTAGAGTGTTGGAACAAGGACCAATGGACAGCTACGTGGCCTTAGTGGTTGAAGTCCTGGGTCTGCAGTCAGGAAGACTCATTTTCCTAAGTTCAAATCAGGCCTTAGATGCTTACTGGCAGTGTGGTCCTGGGCCAGTCACTCCACCCTGCCTGCCTCAGTCTCCTCATCTGTAAAATGAGCTGGAGAAGGAAATGGCAGACCATTCACATATCTTTGCTGAGAAAACCCCAAATGGGGTCACAAAGAGGGGGACATAGCTGAAGAAGTAGCAGATAAGGACTGAGGGGGACAGCCCATGTGGGGTCCCTTATAACTGCAAGTCACCATGTTAATGTCAGCTGGTTTTGTAGTTCAGATGGAAGGTCCCTTTTCTGCCTCAGATTTCTTCTTTTGGGGCTCAGCTCTGCCTGTTTGGGGGGGTTCTCTGTGATTCTGAGCACACACACCTGACACAGTAACATGGAGAGTAGGGCTTTAAGTTACACAGATGCTGCATTTGCTGTTTTTCACATATTTTATGATCGAATCCCATAAATATTTGCAATCTAGTCAGTTGCTTATTTAATGATGTTCAGGAAAATAGGTGCTTAGAATTTGTTTTGTTTGCTCTCTTCTCGGGTCACCTGAATGGATGGCTGTCAGAATCCACCCTTTTATGGACACCAGACATTTTTGGTTTTTGTTTGTCTGGAGGATATGGTAGTGTTTTTTAAGGACTTCTTTTTCTCTCCGTGCTTTAAGGTATTCCTTGCTTTCCAAGGTCTTGTTGAAATGTAGGCGGTCATGCCAGCTTCTGAGCCTTGGGATGTTCCCAGGCTGCCGTGAATAGGGTGGGACCAACATCCTTTTCCCTCTTTTCCCAAGCATGAAACCCTGAGGGGCAGGCCTGAATGGGAGCCTGACTGAGGCATCCCCAAAACAGTGCCCTGTTTATGTGCTCTGGGTGAAGGGGGGAGCGGCTTTGGGCCTGTGTAAGTGTTCCTGGTCCTGATACTTCTCCATGCAGTGGTTATCAACCTCCCTAATGCCAGGACCCTTTAATACAGTTCCTCATGTTGTGGTGACCCCCAACCATAAAATTGTTTTTGTTGCTATTTCACAACTGTAATTTTGCTACTATTATGAATCATAATGTAAATATCTTATATACAGGATGTATTTTCATTGTTTCAAATTGAACATAACCCACAGGTTGAGAACCGCTGTCCTGCAGGCAACTAGCTGGAAGGTGTGAGTTCTTCCCTAGCTGTTAAGCCCAGGTTCCTAAGTATGTCATCATTTTTGCTAATTAGTGCCCAGAATCTTAGACTTGAGACATGAGCACTAAACCAGGAGGGCTGACTGTCTGCTGGCAGCTAGTGTTTCAGGAATGACCATGAGATCAAGGGCAGTGCCAGCCACCTCAATGTCCAAGCTCTTGGGGTGTTCACTGCAACAGAATTCCACCAGGTATGTGCTGTGGCGATAGCATTTTAAAATGGTTTTGTATTTCCCTATTACATGGCTGACTCTACATCTGTTGTTGATAAGTACCATGAGCCATCTTGTGAAGAAACGTGGGTTTGATTTTGGAATCACTGCCTGTGGTACAAATAAATTTTAGGGTGGCCGAACCCATGAGGGCCTCGGTGATGTCCGAAACCAAACTCAGGACTTCTTCAGTCTCTAAGTGTGAAGGCTGTTCCATTCTTTGCCCTTTACTCATTGGGTGAAGTTGAGATGTACTCATGATTTACCACCAGTTTAGAGGACCAGTTTCTAATTATTTTAATGGTAGGAATTAGCAAAATAAAGTGTTTATCATTTGTCCCCCAGGGTCTCCGGGAGGTCTGGGTGGCCCCGTACCTTCTTCCTGGGGGTCCCAAACAGCCGTAAGTCTAGCACCCAGACATCATTTTCTTTCTGAACTTTGAGACCCTGTTTTAATCATTCTTGGCCTAGCCTAACTTTTGATTGGGTCCTTTTTATTGACTGCCAGGTTCACGTGCCATGTGTCATCTGAAGAACTTGTGGGTTAGATATAAGCATTCCATAAAAATGGATTGTCATGGGTGTTGCAGAAAATAAGACGTGTGTCTGATGTTAATGAATAATAAGCAATGAATCTCATTCATATGCTCATGGAGACAGTTCTGCCAACACAGCAGGTAAAAAACAAATAATTTGAAATACCCTTTTTGGGGAGATGAATGGAGTTAGTAAGTCCTGGCATCCATCTATGCTGCGTTGTTGGCAAGTGAAAATGATGTAGTGAGAAAAAATTAGAGCCATCCATTCTTCTTCATCAATAATTACAAAATAGAAAACTAATGAACATATGACTCATAGACGTGCCAGGAGAGAGCATTAAAATAATGAAGTTTATTAGATAATAGTAGCAGAAATAATGTATTTATCCATAGTTTTGGCTTTTTAACCCCAAAGTATGAAAATCATTTTTGTGTGGGGGGGAAGATAGAGGCCTTTTCCATGGCTAAGAAGAATAAGGAATAGAAAAGTCAGCGTTTTAACGGGACACTCCTTTTTGGAGGGGACAGATTGTGTCCTATCAGCAGATAAGTCACTTTTTAAAACTCCACATCTTCAAACAGTTGTAGACCATTGATCAGCAGACCTGCTGTGTGCCAGGACCAGATTGACTTGGTTTGGTTTGACCGAGTCACAGTTTGGTTGTGTGGGGCTGCTGGTCGAGCGATTGTTTTAATCTGTGGGTCAAATAAGTGTTTTTTAAATAGGTTCCAGGTGGCATTTTTAGAACTCTGAAGTGGGTAGTTTTGGTCGGTTAGTATTTGAATAGCAGAAGTATGTGGGTGGGCAGGGGTTGTTCTCTAGCTTGTGGATTAAAAATGAGGAATGTACAGTCAATATGATGAGTAGATTTATTTAGAATCTGCAGCATGTTTAATTAATATACTCAGAATGATACGGAAAGTAGTGTTTGACCAGAAGACCGATCTTGGTATTTTTCGTCTTTGGCGTGGATAATAATAATGGCATTTATATATCACTATGTGCTAAGCACTTTATAAATATCTTATTTGGTCCTCACAACAACCTTTTGAGATTAGTGCTGTTATCATCCCTACTTTACAGCAGAGATGAAGTGACTTGCCCAAGGACACATGGCTCATAAGTATCTGAGGCTGGGTTTGAACCTGGGTCTTCCTGACTCCAGACCCAGCACTGTATCCCCTGTACCACCTAGCAGCAAAACGATTTGACGTACCAGATTTCTTCAAAATGACTTTCTCTTTGGCTGCTTAGAAACACTTGTTTAGATGACCACTTGTATTTGAATATCTGCTGTGACAGCAGACTGGAAGAATTGAAAATCACAGGTAATCTGAAAGCTTTTCAAATTAATTTCAAAAGCACGACTCCTAACTCCTGTCGTTAAACCAGGCTGGGTGGCTGCTAAGTAGCTAAGGTGGTTGGTTGGTTGTCTGGATCCTTTGCTGGTTTTGATCCCTGATTGGAGAGAAGTTGGACGGTCAGAAACCCTGGAGGGAAGATGGCAGATGAGGGGTCCAGTTGGTCTAAACAGCGTCTTTGCAGATTGGTGCAGCAGCCTATATCAAAGGTTATACACCGTGGAACTCCATTGTATCAATTAGCTGAAAGAAAAGTTGATTAACTTTGGATCATTACAGAAAAATAGAAAAAAATTAGCCTACTTCTGATGGTATTTACTTACCTGGACCTGTGATCTGCTCAGTGTGGACATTGCCTCTCTCAATGCAGATTGCCACCCACCCATCCTGTCTCATCCTGTGCAGCTTCTAGCCTTGTGATCCTAGAAATAACACCATCAGGTCTTTGATCATTTGGAGTTTCCAGGGTGGGTGGGCCTCTGGCTCTCCCTTTCTTTAGCCGGTTGTGATCTTCCCCCCACTTCCCTTAATACCATTTTGCAAATTAGCATGCATTCCAGGCCAGGGTTTAACGCTTTGCGCAGCACACAGTAGAAACTTAACACTGGGGTGAGTGATTAACCCCTTGTGCAGAGGCTGGACTGTCACGACCCCGTCCTTAGCAAGGAGATTGTTGAAGCTGCTCTCCGGGGCTGCCAGACTCACTGCCTTGTGCAGAAGGCCATATGTGGGCCCCCCTGCCCCATTGTTGCTGCACTCCTCTCAGATTGCTTCACCTCCCTCCCTCTTTCTTTCTTTTAAATTGTGTATCTGTTATCTCTATTCCCTGCCATTCCATGATAGAAGCTTTCTGAGGGCAAGGCCTGCTGCCTTTTTTGGCTTTGGCATACAGCTGGGAGTTCTCTAAATGCCAGTTGAATTGAAGTACATTTGAATGGGTTCAGCCACGTGCTTGTGCTTGGTGCCTGGTGTCGTTTCTGGGCTCGTTCATTGTGGGAATTGTAGTGTGTCCTTCAAGCTTTTCTATGAAATGTTGGTCATGGGAGTCTGTGTCTTTATTTATGTGTTTCCTGTTATCAGGGTCAGGAGCTAGGTCACACTGGAGCTGCCCGGATTGCAGACAGCTTCTTCTCCCCTTATCTTTCCTTCTAATTTATTGTTAAGCCTGACCTTTGCTCTGACCAGTTCTGATTGTCCTTAGACAAGTGCTGGCTGAAATAACTCCCACATTAGTAGCCTCTCATCTCTGGCCTGTCAAGAGGTGGTCATTTTTATTCTTCTGTGATATTGTTCAATGTTTCCTGTGGCCTATGTTTGTCCACTTTGTTCTGGAGGAAAATGTTTCTGCTTTCTGGGCCTGAAGCCTTGGTCTCTTTTAGCCTTCTCAGGCCATATTAGCAGAGGGATTGTGTCCTGGTCTGGTAAGGGGCACCCAGGATGAAGGACCTAGAATGGAGATCCTAGAGGGTTAGAGGCCCTTTGGGAAGTCCAATAAAGCCTGTGGACCCTTTCTCAGAACAAGATTTCTAAATATCAAAGATAAAAGTTCACAGCATTAAAAAGGAAAGCTATCTTGAAATAAGTTATTAAAAACTTTTTTAAAAAATTAGTTCATGGACCCTAACTCAAGAACTGTCCTCAGACCATCCCTCATGAACAGGCCAGGGTTTAACGCTTTGCGCAGCACACAGTAGAAACTTAACACTGGGGTGGGTGATTAACCCGTTGTGCGGAGGCTGGACTGTCACGACCCCGTCCTTAGCAAGGAGATTGTTGAAGCTGCTCTCCGGGGCTGCCAGACTCACTGCCTTGTGCAGAAGGCCTTTTGTGGGCCCCCCTGCCCCATTGTTGCTGCACTCCTCTCAGATTGCTTCACCTCCCTCCCTCTTTCTTTCTTTTAAATTGTGTATCTGTTATCTCTGTTCCCTGCCGTTCCATAATAGAAGCTTTCTGAGGGCAAGGCCTGCTGCCTTTTTTGGCTTTGGCATACAGCTGGGAGTTCTCTAAATGCCAGTTGAATTGAAGTACATTTGAATGGGCTCAGCCACGTGCTTGTGCTCGGTGCCTGGTGTCGTTTCTGGGCTCGTTCATTGTGGGAATTGTAGTGTGTCCTTCAAGCTTTTCTATGAAATGTTGGTCATGGATGTGCTCGTGCATTGTTGGTGGAGCTGTGAGTTAGCATGTCCATTTTGGAAAGCAACTCAAAGTTACAGAAATAAATTTTCTAAAATGGCCACACTCTTTGAACCAGAGATTCCCCTCCTTAGGTTATACCCCAAGGCAATCATTAAGGAGAAGAAAATCCCTCTGCCAAAATATTTTAGCAGCCCTTTTTTTTTTTGTGGTAGCAAAGAATGGGAAACAGAGACTTCCCATCAGTGAAGGGATGGCTAAACTAAGTCTGACAGAAATGGCATGGAATATGACGGATACCAGTTAGCATGGGAAGATCTGTGTGCTTGGATACAGAGCGAAGAGACAGAAGAAGGGACCGTCTCGAAAGAGGAAGCCCCAGACCTTGAGAAGGGAAGGCTGCCCAGCTACCAAGACGGTCCCCAGGAAGATGGTCCCCTCGCACAACTGGGCGCTCTGTTTCCATTTCTTGCCTTTTTGCTTGTTCTTCTTAAACTATTTTGTTATGAGATGACTCCTTGGGAGAGGGTGGAAGTGGAAAATAAGCGGAAGAAATTCTGGAAAAGAGAAAAACAAATAGCAATTAAAAATCGCCTTTAAAAACGAAACCTGCCCCAGTGCAGGAGACTGTATTGGATGTGGTGAGTTCAATCCTGCCTCAAACGCTTCTTGGTTGTGTGGTCCTAGTCCAGTCGCTTGGCCACTTTCCAGTCTTACCTTCCTTATCCTTAAAATGGGGGTGATAAAGATGATGCTGCCCTCCCCCATTCTGCAGGATAATGTCCATCAAGTGAGCAGCCCTTGGTGCCCTGGCCAGGGCCCCAGGACTGGGGCTGACGTTTTTAACATTAAAGAGGTGGCTCAGAATCCCAGAGAGAGGGTGGCTTTGGGAGGTCAGGCTTTTGCTCCTTGTGTGATTTGCATAGAATTTGGTAGAGGCAGCCCTCGCTCTCCATTTTAAAAGGTATCAGGTTTTTATTTTTATACTAAATCCCCAGGAAATTTTAAATGCTGTCAGTTCTGTGAAAAGGTAATTAGGGAGCATGCAGGGAATGTGTCTCGCAAGTGGTTGGTTTGGCTTCATTACTCAAGTCTTTATTTGTCTGATGAAAACATCTTGTAATAGAATCCCTCTGCGAGTGAGCGAGCGGCCTTTTTACATCTTCCGAGGAAAGGACATGGCCATAATTATCCCTCTGCCTGGGCATGAGGGTGAGGGGCTTCAGGGAAGCCCCCTACCTTTAAAGGTTTGGCAGCTTCCCACATCCTTCAAAGGATGGGGGGCCCCCAGCTTTTTAAGACATCGGCCAAGACTAGGAGGACCGCCTGTCCTTGTGGCTCAGACTGCTGGAGCTGCTGGTTCAGTTGCCATCTACATGGCAGGGATGCCGAGCTGGGCCTGGGCCTGGTACATTGGCTTTGCCCATCGGCTATGGTCACTCCAGCCTCCACTGGGGACAGGAGGAGGAGGAAAGCCCTGTAAGCCCCACCCTTAAGTACTGCAACTTGTTAGCTTGATCAAGGGTTAATTAGTGAGAAGTGGATGATAATGGCTGAGTCTAATTCAGTTTGTGGTATGGAAAATTGACTTTGGCTCGATTGGAGGGAAGGCGACATAAAACCTCTCTCCTCCCTCCTCCTCCTCCTCCTCCTTCTTACTCCACCCCCCCCCCC
>JAQQSW010000154.1:63691-81146 GCA_028646575.1 Pseudocheirus occidentalis
AAAAAAAAAAAATGCTATCTATGAACAGAGAAATAATTATGGAGTCTGAACACAGATCAAAGCATGCTTTTTTTCTTTTTTACTTTCTTGTGGTTTTTCCCTTTTGTTTTGATTCTTCTTTCACAGCATGACTAATGTAGAAACATGTTTAGAATGATTGATCCTGTATAGCCTATATCAGATGGATTGCATGCTGTCTTGGGCAGGGGGCAATGAATGGAGGGGGTGTGAGGGCAGACGAAGGAGGATTTTTTTGCTGTTTAGTTTCCCAGCCTCAGTCTTACATGCCTATGTGCTGAGCCAATTAGACATGTGCAAGTGGATTCTAACCAATCAGATATATACATATCTAGGCAATCAGATGCTGAGTAGAACTGTATATAGAGTGCTGAGAAATCAGGAATTAAGGGAGCCAGTATTGAGAGAGTGACACAGTGCTCAGAGAGAGAAGCAGCTTGAGTGGGCAGAGGGAGGAGACCTCTAAGATCTGAGAGCAGAGAGGAGACCTCCAATGGCAGAGACTTGTTGAGGGAGCCTCTTAGCTTTGAAAGCACATAGAGCTGTGGGGCAGAGACTGGCCCATGTGAGGGAGGCTTAGCTTGAGCCCCTTTTGAGAGCTGTTAATTAAAGTGAACTGAGATGTTATTATAAATTATAGGGCCTCTGGATTGTGGAGGTGAATTGAGACAACAGTGTCTATAGTGTGTGTATGTGTGTGTGTGTGTGTGTGTGTGTGTGTGTGTGTTGTTGCCCTGTTAAGCTTTGTTTTCCCAGAGGTAGAAGCTGCAGACAGGAGTCCTTGGAGACTGCTACAGGGCAGGAACAGGGAGAACTTGGATTGGAGCAGTCCCCGTGAGCTGAAACATGGAGCAGGAGCAGAGAGCTGCCTATGGGTGAATCCAGGCAAGAGCTGGAAGTGGTCAGCCCACAAAGGAAGAAACACGCAACTTGGAAGTCAACCTGGAGTTAAGATGAAAGAGGACTTTACTTGGACACTTGGTATTGATTAAGGAGATTGTTCTTATAGTGACCTACGGGTGAATGGTGTAGTATTTTCTGCTACCCTATAAGGATGCATCATGCTAGGGAAGACCCTAGCCTGAGACCCCCTGATTTTGGGTTTGCAATGATATATGCTGTGTAGTGTGGTGTTCTTACTGTGACCTAGGGGTGGATGGTGTGGTATTTTCTTCTATCCTTTAAGAATGTGTTGTGCTAGGGAAGACCCTAGCCTGGTACCCTCTGATTATGTAAACAAGTATTTTGGGGAATGCTGAATGCAGTGATATATGCTATGTGCCATATGACATACTGAATGGTATATCTATCTATCTATCTATCTATCTATCTATCTATCTATCTATCTATCTATCATCTATCTATCTATCTATCTATCTATCTATCTATCTATCTATATCTCTGTCTCATCTATCCATCTATCTATCTATTTATCTATCATCTATCATCTATCTATGTCTATCTATCCATCTATCTATATCTATCCATATCTATCTATCTATCTATCTATCTATCTATCTATCTATCTATCTATCTATCTGTTTTGCTTAAGGATGTTGCTATGAATGTTATACTTTACTTTATCGATGATTGTTTAGTTCTGAATAGAGAGTTCATTATACTATGCTATCGGACCCTTAAAATTATTCATAGCAGCAGTCCTCAGGCGTGCTATTGTGATTGGTATTATAGGGGAAGGGGAGGAGCAGAGGAATAGAACTCAAAATATTATAAAAGTAAATGTTGAAAAATAATTAATTAATTAATCTTTAAAATAATATTTTTTCAATGGGGAAATGTCTTTAGTTCCAAAGAACTCACTTAGAAAATTTCCCTCCCTTTAAATGTTATGTTTTCTTTTTTTGTTGACTTCCTACGTAATGATTTCAACATATTCTCTTCCATCTCCTTTCCCTCCAATTAAACCCTTTCTTGTAACAAAAAAGTACCTATAGTTAGAAACTTTTGGGACACAGGACTATAAACTGGCATTACCTGCATGTTTGTAGCATTAGAACAAAATTTTGTTCTTTCATTTGGGTATGTTGGTCTTCTAGAGATGGAAAGATCCATGAGGATCAGGGTCAGAGTGAACTGATCCCTGAATGATGAATAGTTTTTGCCCCTATGAGCAATTCAATGATAACACTCAGCCCAATGGCATTGCCATTTGTCTTTATTTTGTTAGTTTAAGTGTGAGTAGAATTAAAAAAAATTTTGGAGAATAAACTTAGTATAGGATTACTAGTGTAAGAAGCATAATTTTTTTTCTGTGCATGACAGTAAAATGTTTCCTCCAGGCCTTACCATATACGAATTGCTTTCAGAAAGAGTAGTAGATTTGAAGTCTGAGGACTTGGGTTAAAGCATCACTTTTGACACTTTTTTGTGATGATGGACAAGTCATTGATGTCTCCGGGCCTTTGTACCTTCTTATGTAAAAGGAGAGTTTTGGACTAGCTGTCCTCTAAGATCTACTCCTAGATCTAAATCTATGATACCATGAATAATGATTAGATGTGCCGTCCTAGATACTTGAACCAAAGACTATACAATGGAAACCCACTGGTAGATAGAATTAAAATCCCAATTTCTAGCTCCACATTTCTAAATACTTTAGAGCTATAAGACATCCTGCTCTAAAAGGGGCTGGGGAAAAAGAATTCCCAATGGGTCAATGTGCTAAGGGAACTGAGTGAGTTCTCCATATGACAATTTCCCTCTCCAATTTTATTATCACTTATTTAATATTCTTTACAAGGCACAAAGCTGGTATAAAGACCAAAATGAAGCAGCCTTTGCCTTCGAAGGCTTGTATTCTAATGGGAGTGGGGCACAGAAGAATAAAGAACATATACAGAGTAATGCAGAGTGATCTCTAGGTGGGAAGGACACCAAGAATTGGAGGGGATCATGCCAGGATTTCTAAATGAAGTGACAGGAGCTGAGTTTTGAAGAAAACCAGCTTCTAAGAGGTAGAGGGGAGGAGAGAGAAGCTTCTGGTTATGGTGGATAACCCAAAGAAAGGCAGGGAGGTTGGAGGTGGACAAATAGCAAGTGGGCCAACTGAGCTGGAATGTAGGGTGTGCAGGAGAATAATGTGTCATAACTGTGTTGGTTGTTGTCCTTTGTTCTCAGAGGACCAAAAATGATATCACTATGCTAAAGACAAGTTTCAATGTGTCTGATTGTGATTGATCAGACCAATAAGAGCTTGGAATGCTCTGCCACAGGTTGGGCACAAATAGTCTGTGTGAACATTTGGGGTGGATACTCTAAATCTGTTCATCCTTCATTTCCATTGAGCTGTTTCAATTCTGCTTTGCTCATAGAGCACCAGCACCTTCTCTGACGTGGGCATGCTAGGCAGGGTGGGCCTGTGCCAGTGTCTCCTATGTCAAACAATCAATTCCAACGTTCTTGAGAGAGACCTTGAGAGCGTCCTTGTGTAGCTTCTTCTGATCACCTGGATGAGTTCTCCACGAAATAGTTTTTTTGGCAAGTATGTATTTTGCATTTGAACAATGTGGCCAGCACATCAGAGTTGCACTCTCTGAAGCTTGGCAGTTTAGCTCAAGAAAGGACCTCAGTGTTTGGTACCTTATCCTGCCAGGTGATCTTCAGAATCTTCCTAAGGCAGTTCAAATGGACACGATTCAGTTTCCTGGCATGGTGCTACAGTCAGACAGTGAAGGATTTTAAATGCCTAAGTGTATGCCTTTCTTTTCAGAAGCAAGAGGGCGTCATTGAGCATGACGCCATGAGCCATGAGCAGATGAGTAATGTGGTCAGCCTTTTGCTTTAGGGATATAAATTTGATGGCTGAGTAGTGGACAAATCGGAGAGAGAAGAGACGGTAGCTCGGAGATCATTAGGAGGCTCTTGAGATAATTCAGGTGATAGGTAATGAGGGGCTAAACTGGAGTGGTGTCATGTAAGTGGGGAGAAGGGGACAGATTTGAGAGATATTGTGGAGTGGGATAATATAAATAATGATAATGATGAGAGAGAGCTATCATTTATATGACACTTTACAGTTTCCAGACTACTTTCCAAACATCTCATTTTGTTCTCACAACAATCCTAGGAGTGAGGTGCTCTTATGATCTCCAGTTTTCAGTAAAGAAACTGATGAAGACAGCAGTGGAGTGATTTTCCTAGCATCACACAGCTAATGTCTGAGGCCAGATTTGAACACAGGTTTTTCTGGCTTTAGGACCAGCACTCTATCTGCTAAGCAACCTAGCTGCCAGTGTGGAAATGACAAGACAGTAACTCTGGTTACAAGGAGTGATGGTGAGTGAGGAGTGGATAATGGCTCTGAGGTTCCAAAATCAGGTGACTGGCAGTATGGTGGTGCCCTTGACAGAAATAGGGAACCTCAGAAGAAGGACACCTGGGGAGGGGAAGATAATGAGTTCTGAATTTGACAAGGTGAGCTTGAGATGCCTTTGAAACATCTGATTGGTGAAGTCTGATGGGTAGTTGGTGGTGTGGGGCTGGACTTTAGGGGAGATACTATTAGGCCTGGATATAGAGGTCTAGAGTGAGAAATGGTAGGAAGGGAGAGAGTGAGATAGAGGAAGAGAGGAAAGAGTGGGAGAGGGAGGGAGAGAGAAAGAGAGAGAGGGGAAGGGGGGAGGGAGAGAGAAAGAGAGAGTGAGAAAGAAAGAGAAAGAGAAAGAGAGAGAAAGAGAGAGAGAGAGAGAGAGAGAGAGAGAGAGAGAGAGAGAGAGAGAGAGAGAGAGAGAGAGAAGGAATAGGGAAGGGTGCAGGAGTCTACTTTGAAATGGCAGGGAGAGGCAACATGGTGTCATGAATAGAGGATTGGCCATTGAATCAGAAGGACATGGGTTCAAATTCTGCCTCAGAACTTGCTGGCCGTAGGATCACAGGTAAGTCAATTAACCTCTCAATTCTCTAGGAAACTCTCTAAAGCTATCAATTATAGAACATCATTTACATCAATAAAAGTATCCACAAACATGTACAAAGTCATTTGTTGATCACTAGTAACTAAGGGGATTTGGAAAGGTCTAATATGCATAGGAGGGTGGAAATTAAGATGGGCCTCTAAGAGAACTCAGGATCCCAGGATCATAGAGTGTAGAGCTGGAAGGGAACATCAGAGACCATTAAGTTCAAAGTCATCATTTTACAGATGAGGAGACTGAGACATGACAAAATTAAATGGCTTACCTAGGACCCAAAAGGTACTAAGTGTCTAAGGCAGAATTTGAATCTAAATCCTTCAGTTTTCCTGACTTAAATTCAATTCCCAATCCACTCGATTGTACTCCCTCTCAGGAGGCAGAGTCAAAGAGGGACAGGATCTCAGGTATGGGGATCAGCCTGTGCAAAGGTAAGTAGATCAGAGAAAGAAAGCTGTATTTGGGAACAGAAGTTGGTAGCTCGTTCGGGGGTGTAGAGGGACTAATGTAGTCCATAATGGAAGGAGAGAGCGGAATCAGGATGTGATTGGATTTAAGTGCCAAAGAAAGGGGTTTGGTGTTGATCCGAGGGGCAATAGGGCAGCACAGAAACTTCAGGCGGGGGATGACAGTCAGACCTATGCATGAGGAATATCATTCTTATACTGTGTTGTTGTTTTTCAGTTGTTTCTGACTCTCCATGACCCCATTGGGGTGTTTTCTTGGCCATTTCCTTCTCCAGCTCATTTTATAAGTGAAGAAACTGAGGCAAACAGGGCATGCTAGATGTGACGGCACACATCTAGCAAGTGTCTGTGGCCAGATTTGAACTCAGCAAGATGAGAATTCCTGACTCTAGACCTGGTCCTTTGTGCACTATGGCGCCACCTAGTTGCCCATACTGTGGACTCAATAGCAGCAGCAAGTACATGGAAAACACACATTTTTCCATTTATATTTCCTCATGGTTCTCTTAGAAACCCTTTGGAACTGCTTGGATGACTGAAGAATCTCATCTCCGAGAAATTCACACTGTTGGAGTTCTGCGTGTCTTTGGGCCAGGAGTTTCATGGATTTTTCTGTCACCGTTTCTATGAGGTCATCCACCTAAGTGGATAAAAACAAAGAAATAAGAATAAATTGAAAGCATTGTAGATGTGGAAGGAGAGGTTGCTTTTGGAGAAACAAGAGCCAAGAAGTTTGGCAAGTGTTTTCAGATCCCCGAGTATTCATCCGATTTGAGTACTGGCCATCATTTGAGACCTTGACAATAGATATATGCCCTCCTGTTGCAAAGAGTCTCCTTTTTTCTTAAAAAAAAAAAAAAACAACACCCTTGTACCTGCATTTGTTTTTAATGGAATTCACTCAATCCTGAAATCTATTGTATTTGGCCTGGTTGCTTTGGTTGCCGTGCCATTCACGTGGGTCTTATGTCTATGCCTCCTTAATCAATCTAATCCCATATCCACATTTTCATTTTAAAATATTTGATTAGGAACTTCAGAAAAAGTTTAGGTGTTTAAATGTCTAATAATCAAGTTGTAGCTTTTTAACACCAACATCTTAGTGATGCCTTTGTAAGACTGTGAACTACAGGCTCCAAAGAGTTGAAAAGAAATGTCCCCACTCAGAGGACCATGAAGAGGCACATGGTGGCTCTGCGTAGGCTGCAATACATTTAAAATAATGATGATAATAATAACTAGCATCTGCATAGTGTTTTCTGATTTGCAAAGTGCTTTACAGATACCCATTTAATTCTCACAAAAATCCTGTGAGGTAGGTTCTGTTATAATCCCTATTTTGCAGATGACAAAACTGAGACTGAGAGGTTCAGTGACTTGCCCAAGGTCACACTGCTAGTGTGTCAAGTGTCTGAGGTCAGATTTGAATTCAGGTCCCACAGACTCCAGGACCGGTGCTCTATTCAGTGTGCCACCTAGATATCCCTAGAAATCCTATTTTCACTCAAGTCAGTTCACTCACCACCTCCTCCATGAGGCCTTCCCTGATTCCCACTTGCTCCTAGTGTCCTCCCCTCTTCTCTAGACATTGCAGAGGGAAGTGGTACAGTGACTGGCACTGTGGTCTTGGGGGCAGAAAGACCTGGATTTGAATTCTGCTCCTGATGCTTACTGAGTGACCCTTGGAGAGACTTCATCTTTCTGAACCTAAGTTTGTTTACCTGAAAATTAAAGAGGTGAATTTGATTAATTCTGAGGTCCTTCCCAATTCAAAAAATCTATAATTCCTGGGGCAGCTAGATGGTACAGTGAATAGAGCACTGGCCCTGGAGTCAGGAGGACCTGCGTTCAAATCTGACCTCAGACACTTAACACTTACACTTCCTAGCTGTGTGACCTTGGGCAAGTCATTTAATCCTAACTGCCTTGCCTTCCCTCTCTCCAAAAAAACAAAACCCTATAATTCTTTTTTGTATATACCTATAGGTGTACATGTTAACTTTCTGCTAAAATGGAAGTGTGCTGAAAGCAAGGATTATTTCACTTTTGCTTCTGTATTCCCAGTGCCTAGCAGAGTACCTGGTGCATGAGTCATTTGATAAATGTTTGTTGCTTTTTTGCTTGTTTAATTTTCATTCATTTTTCTTATTTGATGGTAGGAAGTATATAATGGATTCTTCTGGTTCTATTTCTCCTCATCCCCCAATACACATACTTTGCATAATTTTATAAATGTCTTTCCAGGCTTCTCTGTGTTCATCACATTTATCCATCTTGATTGCATTCTAATTAATATTAACATACAGAAATTTATTTAAACATTCTGCTTTTGTTGGATATCTATCACATCCATTTTTTTTAGACTTCATATGCCATTTGAAATACAAAAGCAAAGGAAAAAAAATAGTCTGCTACCTGCATCTGAAGTTTTCCTACTGTCAAATCAGAAGCACAAAGGATGTTTTCCATGTTAGCTTTCTTTTTTCTAAGCACTGGGAAGCGTCGTCTCTTCTTTGATAAATATGAGACCTAGTGAAAGAATTGAAAAACTGATCAGGCAGGGAGAGCTACCAGGAGCCATCCATTAATGTTTAAATATGAGTTTTCCAAAGAACAATAACTCCATAAAATATATTTGCTTAGAAACTATGAACATCTGGCAGGTAAAAAATATTTGGCTGACAGCCGTACACAGGCATATTATTCTTCACACCCTGTGGATGTGCTTTGTGCAAAGAGCTTTCTTTGAAGAGACCTGTAGGATGCAGAGAAACTAGAGGGCCTGGCTCAGAAAGAATCTACAGCATCGAGAGAAAACAGGTCAAACATAAGTAGAAGAGGGAAAATTGCCTCTGGAACCACTGAGCGCAGTAAGCGATCTGAGCTTCCATGGACCAGTGCCTCCTAAAGCTCATTATTACTGGATCAAGCCATTAATTTGGGCACACCGTTCGGCACATTCCTTTATTCTGATGACTGAAGAGTCTGGGAACATGAAAAGAAAGCCCTGGGCTTTTTCTCCCTATGCATCGTACGTACTTCCTTCCCCACACCCTGGTTTGCTAGTTATAGTACTTGCCCTATGAGATTGCCATGGGAAATCATTCCAAGGTCGTGGCTCCTGGCTAATGAGCTCTGGTCTAATTTTCTCTTCACTCTTCCTTCATAATGCACTGAATAATCAGATTGCATGCACACCTTTGTGTAAGTCCCATACAAAGTTGGTACTGCCTGTCCACTCCCCACACCACCTCTATGGGGTTGGCTGAATATGTTTACAAATGTAGCAGAGAAAGCAAAATTTTGAACCTAAGCATGTGAACCCTCTAATAATGGATACCTATTTGAAGACCTGTTTCTTCCATGGACAGTCTACACACAGAGCAATGTAGAAAATTGAAGTGATTATCACATCTGGATAATTCAAGACAAATCCCACTAACCTAAAATGTCCAGATAAGTGAGGCATAACTGATTTGGGCTGTGGAATTATCCAGAAAATTGCCCCACTTCTCCACTCCAATTCACATATACTTAGAAACCTATTGAGTTCCACAGTAGGAAATCTTCCATATGCAAATACAGGAAGGAACTGTGATTTCCTCAGCACAGGGGAGCTTTAGCACTAAAACTCATTCTACTAACACACATGACAACCTTTCTGTGACAGTATAAGTACTAGGGGGTCGCTGAAGGCACCTATAGGTTATGTGACTTATCTAGGGTCACACAGCATCTATGTTCATTTCTTATCTACCTCCTCAAGATGCCTCTACCTAGATCCTGTTTTCTTGATTGCATCTCTATCTGGGACCACCATTTCATGAGCACTCCCAGCATATTTTGATCTCTCCTGACTCTCCCTTCCCAGTTCCTTTCTGTGTTTTGTTTTCCTCTATTAGAATGTCAGATCCTTGAGAGTAGAAACTGTCCTGTTGGTTTGCTTGCATTTATATCCCCAGTGCTTAGCCCAGTGCCTGACACATGGTAAGTATCTAATAAATCTGCATCAAACTTTCTATCCATCCATCCATCCATCTAACTATCTACCTATCTATCTATCTACTTACTTTATCTATAATGGGACTTGAACCCAGGACTCTTGGATACCAATCGCAGTATTCTACCTGCTGTCCTTGGCTGCCTCTGTGAAATCAGAAAATTAATGGAGTTGGAAGGGACCTCAGAGGACATCTTGTCTAACCCATATTAGGATCCCTCTGACAATATCCTCACCAATGACCAGTTTTGTCTTGACCACCTCCAGTGGGGGAAGGGGGAGCTATGGTTCCCTAGTGCAGCCCCTCCTGCTTTGGGGTGCTTTCAATAGGAAATTTGTCTTCATTTCAAATCTAAATTTGCCTGTTCAACTTTCCCCATTGCTCTTAGTTTTGTCTTCTTGCAACCAGTAACAAAAAAAAATCTAATCTCTGTTTCATGTGACAGATCTTCATAACTTGAAGGCAGCTCTCCTGTCTCTCTCCTTGCTCCTGCCCCACCCCTAGGCTTCTCTTCTTCAAGTTAAAGGTCTCATGTCTTTTAGTCTACCTTTTACCATATCTACTTTCAAACATGCATGACATACAGCATCTGAACCATCATAGCTTAACACTACCAGTTGTCTTTCTTTGATGTTTAGTTTCTTCTGAAAGTTAGATAGAAATATATTGGTGGTGGTGGTCAGTCTTCATTTTAAAAAGGACCAATGATCATGGGGGTGAATTGAATTTAAATAAGTCAGAGTCACCAATGGGTTTGAGGACTGCCAGGTATCCTCAACTGGGTTTAGCCCATCTGCTGAGAATTCTCCTGGGGTATAGCTTCTGTATATGCTACAGCTTCTTGGAGCCACAGATGTGAGTTGGATGCCGCCCTGAAAAGGGTCATTCAGCTCTCACACTAGAGGTTCTAGTCTTCCTTGAATACCCTATTCACCCAAATGAGGGAGATTATTTAGTTTTTACTTGAAGTTTGTACTTGGGGGTAGTATGGTTAGACCTGTGAAGTCCTAAGAAAGAGACCTGGGAGATAGTTACTGGACTCAAAGTGAATCAACAGTTTGACATAGTAGACCAAAAAAAGCAAAAACAAAAACAAAAACAAAAACAAAAACAAAAAAAACCCAACTGAAAACCAAAGCAAATGCTTTCTTTGGCTTTATTTGGCATTTGAGATAGAATAATCTTTTTGTATTAAAGAAACTCCTGAAATGGCATATTAAATTGCTCCAGATCCAAAAGGGCTTTGAAAGCACTTGTATTCTAAGGTCACATTAATTAACTTCTGGCTTTTATTAAAGAGGATCTAGGGAGAAGATATGGAAAATTAAAGCTGAAAAGGAAAAAAGTTTTGTGTAAGCAGTTTGGAGAAATTTGGTCTTGTGAAGGAGACCAGACATAAATCTGAAGAGGAGACTTTTGGAGAAGTTTGGGAGAAACTGAAAGGAGGGAGATCTCAGACCCAGATCCTGACCTTGGTTTTATTACTGGGGTTAAAGATGAACTAAATCAAGGCCAATTAATGAGGATATAAAAGTACTAAGGAAGTCAAACACTCAAGGGGGGTGTAAGGGAGAAAGTAAGCTGGCAAGACAAGACAAAGTAAAAAAGAAAAAGTAAGAGGTACAATTAATGGGGGAAGCAAGTTAGTAAATTAAATTAATGGGTGGGGCAAATTGGACTGGAAGCTGGAAGAAGACTGAAGGGAAGGTGAGTAAAGCTGAGCTTTCCAGACAAAGGAAAGGAAAGTGAGTGATATTAGTTATCAGAAAGCATTAATTGGCTATTAAAGTTTTAATTAAGTGCTTGTGTGTTGCAGAATAAACATTTAAAATAGCATTACAATACATTTACTAATCCTAGATTAACAGGTGTTTATTTTTAAAACAAGACTGAAAAATTTCAACTAGTATGGAAAAAGAGGAGGACTTTTTTACTGTGATTTGCCTCCAATATGTGATTTTTGTATTTCTGCTGCAGACAAGTGACTGTCATCAGTATTGCAAGTATAGGTTTATCTCCTAACTAGAGGAGAACATGGAGACTTGAATGCTTCTCCACACCCCGGGATGTTAGGGAGAATAAAGAGTTCTTTGAGAAAACAAAAGCAAGGTTTCAATTTGGGAAAAAATGGTGGGGGGAGGAGAAGAGGCAATCTGAAGGGACTGGAGTGGAAGGGAGTGCCAGAATGTAACACACAAAAGAGAAGGAGGAAGGAAAGGGCAGAAGTGCTGCAATGAGAATTTAAAGACAGATTGAAGGCTCTTTCTCAAGAGAAGGTAGCCAGATGCTCTGAGCAGAAAGAAGCTACTTGTACTTTCAAGAAATGTCTAGTAAAACCCCAGAAGCTCTGTCATGGTAGATATCATCCAGTATGAGCCAGAGGAAGAGTAAAAGAAGAGAAGTTGGTGATTGCCTGCTCTGGCAGCTATTAGTTGACCTGAGGAACCACAGCTGAGATGTTCCCTCCCTGGGGCATCTATCTAAACAGAATGGAGAACATCTTGAGACTTATCAAGACCAATACAATTACTCACAACTGAGGAGTGTGGACACATGTGGTGTAGCCAGAAGGAACCTAAAAAAGTATTGCCTAAGATTAAGAAATTTTGAGTAAGAAATTGAAGACCACAGAGGAATATGTTGTGATTTCCTCAATGTTGTCCATTAAAAGAGAGGGACATTGGAAGAAAAAAAAATGAATTTTGGAACTAAACAGCTGAATAAGATAATAAGATATGTGAGAATGGGATCTGAGCTTCTGGACCATGGCTTAAAAATTAGGTCAGATTCCTGATCAAATGCAGAGAACAGTTAACAAGGAAAGGCTGGTAAGAATGTATTTGTCGGAGGTTTTCCAAATCTGATTGGAAAGACTTTAAAAAGGATGGGAGAAAGAGAAGGCTCCTTATGCATATCCCTCAAGCTAAATTACTATAGGAGTAGCTACATTGAAGGAAGAAAGAGTAGTTGTTGTGAATAGACAAAACCCAGGAAGGGTAAATATAGTAAAACCCATGCCCTGAAATATTCATACACAAATGCCCAAAGCTTAGGCAACAAGCAGGATGACCCAGAGGTGCTAAGGCAAGTGGGCAAATTTGACCTCTTGGGTAGCTATTATCATGAATGAACTGTGACTCTGGATGGACATATCTTAGGGTAGTGGAGACCTTTTCGGTCTCAGGGCCCCTTCACACTCTTCAGAATTATTGAGGAACCCACAAAGCTTTGGTTTATGTGGGTTCTATCTATTAAAAGGTGATTCATTTTGAAGGTATTTATTAATTTAAAATAACAGTAAAAAACATTTTTGTAACAGAAATAATATATTTTATGAAAAAATAGATATTTTCACAAACAAAAAATTAGTGAGATGGCATTATTTTACATATTTTTGCAAACCTCAATGTCTGGTTTAATAAAAGTTGAATTCTCATGTCTGATTCTGCATTTAGTTGGCTTGGATAGCTTGTTTTGATTGAAGTATATGGAGAACATTTGACTTCACACATATATGTAGTTGGAAAAGGGAGTAGTTTAATGGGTAGATAATGTTTTAATATTCTTATGAAAACAGTTTTGACCTCATGGAGGAAGGAGAAGAAACAGGTATTAGGCATCCAACGCACCAGAAACCATGCTAAGTGCTTTGCAAATAATAATCTCATTTGATTTTCGTAACAACCATGAGAGGTAGGTGCTATTAGCAGCACCACTTTACATTTGAGAAAATGGAGGCAGAGAATGGTAAAGCAACTCATTCACACAGCCAGTATTTATGCATTTGAGGTCCCATTTGAACTCAGGTCTTCTTGACTCCAGACCCAATGCTCTAACCATTGTACCACCTAGCTACCTTGAATCCAAGAAAGTAGATATATTTAGCCGGGAGAAGAGAACACTCAGTAGTGACTGATAGAAGAGGGCTCTTAGTGGGGACATGATTACTGTGTCCAATATTTGGACAGCTCTAATATGAGAAGGGATTACATTTGTTGTTTTATTAGATTTGTTCTGTTCTTAAATGGCAGAACCAGGAGTAATGGGTGGAACTTATTTTTAAAAGCACATTTTGATCTGTCAGGAAAAACATTTCCAACAGTTAGGGTCTTCCAAAAGGCTAATGATATCCCTCTATAGTTAAAAGGTTTTCCTTCCTTCAAAGTCAAGGGAGGAGCTGGAAAACCATGTGTCAGGTAGAGTATAATGAGAATTTGTTTCATTAATGAGTTGCAACAGATAGCTACCAAGGATTCTTTCAACTTTTAAATTCTATGATGCAGGTGTATATTATACTCTCAGATTCTTTGAGAGAAGGTTGAAAGAAAGAGTGAATAAAGGATTAAAATGGATTGGGAAAGAAAGCTCAAGAAGAAAGAAATGGAGAAGATAGTTGACAAGGCAAGGTAAGGAAGAAAAGATAAGTGGAAAAAAGGAGGTGAAACCAGATTGGTAGAGTATATTGATGGTTGCTAAAGTGGACAGAAAGTTATAGGGAAGGGAGGTGAGGTATCTTTGTGGAGTTTTACTTGAGACTAAGGTTAGAAAGTTAGGGGGGGACATCAAGTCATTGAGGTGATAATTACCTGTAGAAATTACTAAAAGAACTTGAGATGAAGTATAAACAAGCACAAGTAGTTGAAAAAAAAATCCAAAAACCAAGCCTGAAAATCAAAATCTATATCAGCGGTTCTCAACCAGTCATGACCCCTTTAAGGGTCTAACGGGGTTGCTTAAGACCATCAGAAAACACATATTTCTGATGGTTTTAGGAACCTAGACACTGCTCCTCTATCCATCTCCAGGCAGGTTCAGCCACATGCAGATACACCCAGATATGCCCACATACGAGTATTAAAGGGTTGGGGAATTACGAAGGTTGAGAACCACTGGTCTATATGGAGAGCAGGAAGAATTTTGCAGTGACTCATTGAATGAGCAGTGTTTATATTTCTGACATAGTCAAGTGTCTGTTATTTATATTCTAATTGTAGCTTATGTTCCCTTCTGGAAGAGGTAAAGGGACTCCATACATATTGAATGGGTTTGAAGCAGGGATTAAATGAGAAAAAAGGGATCTGGGGCAAACAAGAAGAAATCTGACCATTGTCAGGAGTTTAGGGAGTGGAAGAATGATACACAGAGGAGGAAAGCTATACTTAGAACTTAAAAACAGATTTGAGGTTCTCCTTGAAGAAAGAGGACAGAACTGGATGCTTTAAGGAAGCAAAAGATGATTGTGCTCCAAGGAATGAAGAAATTGAATCACAGAGTGTTCCAAACGAAAGACCATCTAGTAAGGGTCGAAGAAGTGAATAAAGTGAAGAACAGTGGTTGTCAAAGACTTTGGCAGACAAGGCCCTGAAAAGAACAATGTACATTTCTCCTCTGTGTAGGGGACATATATCCAAAACATAGCAGAGAAACTTGCAAGGCTTGTCAAAAGGGATTTTCTGGTGATTCACATAGACATAAATGATAGAAAAAACATTAAAGATATTGCCAAATTTGCCAATTGTGTAAGCAAGCCACTGAAGACTTCAAGGGGCCTCATTTTTCCCCCCTCACTCTTGCCCATTGAAGGCAAAGAATGCAAAGGAGAAACACTCATTTGGGGATTGAATAGCTGGCTAAGAAGTTGCTCCCTGAGATGGGTATTTAGGCTTTTGTACCATGGTTAAAACACAAATATCATAGTTTCTGGTCAGGGACAGTGTATTTCTAACAGGCTGGTAAGAAAATATCTTCTGGTTGTCAGAGAAATCAAATGGAAAGGCTTTCAGTGGAAAAGGATGAGTGAGGAGAAAAACTTTGCATGTGTATCCTAGCATAGCTACAATGAAAGAAGAAGAATCAAAATTGAGCCATTCAGTCACAGAGGAAAAGAAATCTAAGAATTGAGCCAGCACTAAACCTCATGGCCTCAAATCTGTCTATACATAGATCCCCAAAATGTCGGCAATAACAACCTGGCACAGAGCCAGGATAAAATAGTGATGAGAGATTTCATTATCAGGATATCTGTTAGAGTTCTCTGACAATGGCCAATCAATTCTCAACTTATTTTAATGACAAATGTCATTCTTCAAAATGGTAGAGGAACCAACAAAGAGATATTCTATCCTGCATCTGTTTTTCACTAGCAGAAAGGAACTTGTTAGGGTAGAAATGATGGAATTTAAGCTTGAGGGCAAGTGACCACTCCCTTCAAGAGTTTAACCTGGAAAAGAGAAGATGGCAGATGAGTGACAGAGGATTCAACTTGTTTTATTTGGTTCCAGAGGATAGAACCAAGGAGAAATGGGCAGGAAGTTCAAAGAGTCAAATATAGGCTTGGTTTTCTGATAAATGTCCCAATGATTAGAGCTGCCACAAAGCTGTGAGTTCTCTTTATTAGAGGTATTCAAGCAGAGACTGTCCGACTCCTTTTCTGGTGTGCTGGGGGTGGGGGTGGGGATTCATTTTTTGATGTGAGTTGATCTAGAATTTAGACAACTCTAGATGGTCTTTATTTTTCCCTCCAATTCTAGCTTCTATGATCATGGCATCATTTTACCTTTTGAAGTCCAGAAGGTAGGGAGGTCACAGAGAGCCGCTTGGTTGTCCTTCTGGCTAGAACAAAGGTATTTCCCCCAGTAATCTCTTCAGTTTCTGCTTCTACAACATCCAGTTGAATAGTCGCTTTAAGAAAGGGAGAAAAAGTGGATGTGGATGACAAAATATGAATGTTTTATTCACACCAGTCATTTTTGTTCATGCACTAATATCCAGAAGTCATGATTAGGGTTAGAAGAGTGTCTAGGGAGTCAGAGAACCAGAGTTCAGATTGTGACTCTGTCATTTACTTGCTATATGATCTTAGACAAGTCACTTAGCTTCACTGGGCCTCAGTTTCCCCCTCTGTAAAATAAGGGGCTTAGATAAGATAATATCTCATGTCTCTTCCAATCATCCTATATGAATCTCTGGTTTCATTGATGTGGGCAGTTCCTTTATCAGTGAAAACTATAACCCCTCCACACCCTAATAGATAGTTTTTATGAGTTGCTGCACACACACAAAAATTATCACTGAGCAGTCAAGTTTCATGAGATGAGCCACTCTGAATTTAGCAAGCCTGACCCTTCCATGATAAGTCAAGATAGTTCATTAGCAGGCTTGTGTTCAAAAACTTTTCTGCCTTAAAACAAACAAAAACCATGACCACCTCTTCACCCTAGAGAGGTATTAGAATAGGACCTGAGAGAGAAGTTCTATTGCTGGGCAAAAGAATCCGCTTCAGAAGTCATTAATGATGACCCCTTTGGTGGAGGTAGATTTTCCTGAATTAGCCTTTTTCTTCTCTCCTATGCCCCTATTTTTTTTTTTTTTTTTGGTCATCAAAGCTTCTATGGAAACCAATTCACAATGGAGTAGTCATCTCTTCAAGATATGATTCTGAAGCCTGATCCTGGACCTTGTAACTGAAGATGAAGAAAAGGTTATAGCTCATCTTACAGGGAGGGCAAGAATATGTCAGAGGGTTTCTAGTTGATTGAGATGGATTTTAGGCAGTAAATTGTTATTGAGGTAGTAGAGAAAATGGTTTCAATATTACTCACTGACTAAGAACAAGAAATTAAAGCTAGTCAGAGCTTAAAGGAAGTCAGAGAAGAAATCAGCTCTCCCTCTGTTCCTGACCTCTCCTTTCCCCTGTCCTGCTCCCTATGTCTGGGTAAGTCAGATTAATAGTGTGTTTTCTTTGCTGTTGTTGTTTTCGATAGAAATGTACAGGTCAGTCCATGCCAGGTCATTACAAGATGCTTGGATGCCTGTGTTAGTGACTGCTTTTTTTTCCAGTAGGGTGGGTTTGTTTGAAAAAGTAATCAGTCAACTGAAAAACATCAGATTTATTTATAAAACACAAGCACATATAGACACACACTGACATAGACATAGACAGTAAGACAGACAAGTAGAGAGACAGACATGGTTTCTAGTTTACTTGATGAGGACTTCCTGCACATGCTAAGATACTATAAGGAAATTCCTTCCTTCC
>JAQQSW010000155.1:7922-59278 GCA_028646575.1 Pseudocheirus occidentalis
GGTAGTCTCTCTGATTCCCTGGATCTTCTTCCCTGGTCCCAGCTCCCTCCTGAGTCTGTCAAACAATCACCTAGGGTCAGGAGCAGAAAGCTTACAGGTTCTCATCCAGTCCTCAGGGATGAACAGCTCCCAGGTCCTTGTCCTCAGCAAACATCAGTTTCATCTAAGGGGAAGCCTTTTCTTCATTTTGACTCTGTGTAGTCTCTCTGATTCCGTGGATCCTCTTCCCTGGTCCCAACTCCCTCCTGAGTCTGTCAGACAATCACCTACATTCAGGAGCAGAAAGCTTACAGGTTCTCATCCAGTCCTCAGAGATGAACAGTTCCCAGGTCTTTGTCCAGTTCTCAAGGCAATCCCTGGCACACACTGAAGTTCACAAGGTTCAGCACACCTCAAACCATTCAGGACTCCTCTTGCCTGGAACTCAAGGATCAGCCAGGTCACCAGCAAACAAAGTCCCATCCTGTTCATGTCTTCAGTCAGCTTTCAGATACTAGGACAGAAACACTCTCTCTCTCTCCCTCTCAGCTGACTTCAGTCTCCATGAATCCTCCTTCACTGAGGAGCCAACTCCAAAATCTGTCTTGACTCTATAAAATTATTCCTTATAAGCAATGGCCTTCTCGCAAGTCCACAGGGGAGTGTCTCAGCCAATAGCATTCTTCCAAGTCAACAGGGGAATTCACACCTTTTCACCAATGGACAGAGTTCTATACTTAGCCCTAAGTTACTGATCTATTTAGCCCTAAGTATCTGATCTACTTAGCCCTAAGTATCCTATCCACTTAGCCCTAAATATCCAACAAATTGATTACCATTACACCCCACAGTACTCTTTTCCACTGAAATATATTGAATCCCAACTGTTTCAGTTGATACCCTTCAGTTTCCTCATTTTTAAAAAGGGAATAAGAATTATCCAGTTCTTTACCTTTCAAGACACACAAAGCTAGGTAGTGCAATGAATAGAGCACTAGTTTGGTGTCAGGAGGACATGAGTTCAAATTGAACCTCTGACACTTTCTGGCTGTGTGACCCTGGGCAAGTCATTTAATACATTTGCCTCAGTTTCCTCCTCTGCAAAAATGAGCCGGAGAAGAAAGGGGCAAACCACTCTAGTATCTTTGCCAAGAAAGCCACAAATGGGGTCACAAAGAATTAGACACAACTGATATGACTGAAGAACATTTCAAAGAGGTAATATGGTATGATTGATAGTGTTATATTTGGAGCCCTGAATGCCTGGTACCAAATCTCACCTCTGACCCTTGTGTTATTGTGCACAAATCACTTGACCCTTATGTGAAATTCCCTTAGGCAGTTTTTTAAGATATGGCTGCTAAGTCAGAGAGAATTTCTGCTCCCAATCAAGAGGGCTAACTGTGTTGGTAAAGGAAGTTCTCACCTTGGAAGCTCCTTATGCTGATGAAATCAAAGACACCTACCTCAAAAGGTTAATGAAGAAGTCACTTTGCAATACATAAAGCACTCTATAAATATTAGCTGGGCTTTTTTAATGATTTTAATCAAATCTTACTGGTCAAATATGTCTTGTGATCACTAAGTCAGTCCAACTGTCAAAGTGGAACCTGAGATTTTGTTGTTACTAAACAGAAACATCTGAATTACATTGAAATGGCTTTCCTTTCTTATTGAAATTTCAACTTTGTTGTCATAGAAGGGAACTTCAGTGACTCATCTTTAACTGTTTCTTTCTTGTTTTGGGAAGTAGAGGGAGGACATATCCTACTTGAAAATGTTTCCGGCATTAAAAAGAGAGAGACAGAGACAGAGACAGAGAAAGAGAGAGAGAGAGACAGACAGAGAGACAGAGAGACAGAGACAGAGACAGAGAGACAGAGAGACAGAGAGAGAGAGACAGAGACAGAGAGAGAGAGTGAGAGAGAGAGAGAGAGAGAGAGAAAGAGAGAGAAGGAGGGAAGGGAGGGAGGGAGAGAGGGAGATTTGTAGATAGCAGTAGGTCACTGTTACAAACATTTCTCTCATTATTACTGACTGCCTGAGAATAGCTTGGAAATTTAAATTATGCCAGTTTGGTGTTTCACATTAATTGTTTGAACAGGAATAGAGGGATCTATTCTGGAATCTAAATATTGTCTTACATCTCTGGGAGATGGTTTCAAAAGGAAAACTCAGGGAAATTTCACTGTCGGGGGAAGATAATACAGTTAAAGATTAGAGGGAAAAGACCCAGGTGAGCATCCTCATTTTTCAACTATAAGTGATCTTAATTACCCAGAGGGTGGGAATGAATCGCTGACCTTTTACAACTTCTCTTCCCCGAGTGTGGTTTTCTTATTTAAAATTCTGAGCTATCAAAGGAGTTCACGTCCCCTTTGATCTCAGCCCCTTTCTTTCCCTTTTTTAAGCTCTGTACCCAAAGACCTGGGAACTGACTTAGAAAGTTAGAGCTGACAGCCCCTTAGAGGCCATCGAGCCCAAGCCCTTCTTTCACAGAGACCCAGCAAGCTTGTTATTTAGCCAAGATAAAAAAGCTAGTTGGAACTAGAAACCAGCTTCATCATACTATGGCAGTGCTTACTCTACCACATAAATTGTTAATGTCTTAAGGTAAGATCACACAACATGACTATGAGAAATCTGCCCAGATTGCATAATATTATTTTCAGATTTAAAGTTACAAGGGATCAAGAGATCCTCAATTTGGAGCTAGAGGGAATCTTCAAAAACTGCCCATCCAAAAAATTTTTTTTTCAAATGAAGCAACTGAGACAGAGAAAGCATATGTGACTTGCCCAAGGTTACATTATAATGAGTGGCAGAGCTGATATTTGAACTCACCCAGGTTCTCTATCTCCAAAACATTCTAGTGCTTCCTCTGTTATACCACTCCAGTGCTCTACACATCAGAAGTGACCTTTCAATTGTTAAAAACTAATTTTTTTTCTTCGAATTGAAGCTTCACAGATCTGAGATCTTTTAAAGAAGACACATAACTGATGGAGTATAAGATTCCTGTAGGGAGGGAATAGTGCTAATGATGGCTAGACCTTTCATCAAATTTAAACCACTTTCTTAAACATATAACATAGATGTCCATAGGGAGGAGGACCTGAGTTCAAATTTGGCCTCAGACACTTAACACTTACTAGCTGTGTGACCTTGGGCAAGTTACTTAGCCCCAACTGCCCTGTCTTCCCCCCTTCAAAATGCAAAAAAAAAAAAGATGTCTACAATTAAAGTTTATGAGATATAGATAGAGCAGAGCCCTGTGCATTTACTGCCTTGTACTATCAATTATTCTACAATCAAATTTGCAAGTATTTACTGGAGAGCGATTTCAAGTTCTATGCTCACAGCAGCCTATGGGAAATACCTTCAGAAAGCTTAAAAGTTCACTAAAGGAGAAAAAGTATATACTTGAAGAAAATAGAGATTTAAAATTCTAAAATACCTAGGCCTGATTATATGGTATAGCTATTAAAATGCTTAAGAATGTTTTATTGGATAATACAAGTAGATATTGCTATTACTCACACAACAGTCTGAGGATTAAGAAATATATTCCTCACAGCAACCTTGGGAGGTAGACAATATTTCAAACAAGGAACTCAGGTTCCTGAGAAGTTAAATGACTTATTCGTGGTCACACAACTGGAAGGTTTCAGAAGAATGATTCAAACAAGGAACTTTAGACATAAAGTCCAGATTTCCATTCATTATGCCAAAGTTCCAATAGATAGAAGAGAAAGTATTATGGAAATTAAAGTTAATAACTAAAGGCAAAGAGTTAATCATAAATATGGCATGTGGAGGGGATGGTAAGGAGAGTAGTTTGTTTGAACAGAGGCTGTAGGTTTGGGAGTAATGAAAAATAAAATTAGCAAGGCAAAGTAAAATCTGATTGTGGAGGTCTAAGGAGATGAATCTGAACTTAATAAAAAGAAATAGGGAGGAATTGTTGGTTCTTGAGGAAAAAATTTTTGCAATAAAAATTATGTTTAAGGAATGTAGCAATGTGGGATGTAGATGTGTGATGCAGACTGTGAATAATTCTTTTCAGATGTACTCAGGGATAACCATGCCTACCCATAACCCTTTCAACTATTGGTCCATCTCCTTCCTAATTATCTTTCTATTTCTCTGAGTTCAAAGACAGTCTAATGAGTATGTTCTAGAATATTATCAGTAAATATCTAGAATTGTAGAAACTCTTTCTAATCACCTCGCTTTGTGTAAAACTAAGGAATTCTTTTCTTTCATAGATTAATCTCCTTTCTCTCAATCTCCAATGCAGTTTAGACAAACTCACTGTTAATGATTGTATAGTTTATTAGCAAAATCAAGTAACATAGAAATAAGATAAACATTCATATAAGGTACAGAAGACTGATAAGACTAGGGTCGTATTTTTCTTCTATCCTCTGTCCTGCTATCAGCAGTTGGGAACTGGTAAAAGAAGTGTTGCCAAATGAAAGGACTGAAATTTGCACTCTGGGAGGAAACTTTTCCAACACTCTAGCTATTCTGGTAAAGAATAGGGGGAGGGGACAGCAGGAGAGAGGAAGAAAGGAACAGTTGACTAAACATCAATCTTACCAACTCCTACAACTTCCACAACTGGTCTCTTCATTTCATTCTTGTCATGCACCCATTTTCTCTCCTGGCAGTCTTTGGTTCACATGCTCATCTACTCATCAATGCCTCTCTGGAGTCAATGTCTGAAATCCCACACTTCAGCAGAAGTTCTTTTTTTTGGTCACGGAAATCTAAAAAATAAATTTCATTTTTCTGAATGCCTTCAAGCAATTTTCTATATAAAACTCAAATATTTTCTAAATTCCAAAGAAAGTCCTTCCAAAGTCTTTATGATTCTGAAGAGCTCTTCCTGAACCTTCATGAGTTCCTCGTGAAAGAAACCTAAGAAACCTAAGAAACTCCTGAGAAGTCTCTGAGAAACCTAAGGCTATAAGAATTTTAGCTTGGCAGTGGCATACAGTAGGAGACAGATTGAAGGCAGGATGATTTATTTATACTCGTTAAAATATGTGTATAGTAATTCACATATACAACAATAAAATCTTGCATTAAGATACTAGAAATAGGACTGCAAAAGGCATTGTTAAGGATTCTTTTTCAACAAAGAAGCATTTATTTTCTCTTTCATACGTACTCCCAATTTAAAAGAAAAATTTCCTTATAAAATCTTTATAATAAATATGCACAATTAAGCAAAACCAAATCCTACATTGTTTATGTCCAAAAAAGTTTGTCTCATTTTGCATTTTAGATAAGTCACTTGTCATTGAATTGACTGGGTTTGAAGAAAAGTGGCATGACTTGGTGACAGATCAGATAAAAGGTAAGAGGTAAAGATGATTATAAGGTTTCTAAACTAAAAGATGGGAAATATAACCTTCTTGATAGAATTGGAAGAGTAAGGTGGCACAGTGAATAGAGCAGCGGCCCTGGAGTCAGGAGGACCTGAGTTCAAATGTGACCTCAGACACTTAACACACAAAAAAACTATCCGTGTAATCTTGGGCAAGTCATTAGCTCCAATTGCCCTACCTTCCCCTCTCCAACAAAAGAAAAAAAGGCAAAAAAAAAAAAAGAAATGGAAGAGTGATTTGGGATAGAAGTTAAAAGTACAGGTTATAATACATATTCACAGCAACTGCAAGTCATTGCTGAAAACATTTCTTTAGTATCCTCCTATACAATATACTGTGATAGGTCCTAGGGATATAAACTTGAAAAAATGGCAAAGACTCTATCCTTAAAAAGCTTACAATCTAAGAGGGTAGCCACAAATGATAACTTAAATAAGAAAGACATAAAATGGAATATAATGGGAGCAAATACTATGCAAACAATAATAGGAAGGTTTGAAAAGTGGGAGAACTTTTTAGGAAAATTTATATGGAAGAGATGGGAAGTTGGCTTGTTCTTGAAAGAGGAAAAAGCTTTCAAAAGATTCAGATGAGGAAGAATGTTCTAGACATCCTGGGCAGACCAGTGAATATACTGGTCAGTGCCTACAGAGAGCCCTGAAAAATATCACTTTTATTCTGTCCATAATTATATTTGTCCACTTAATTCATCATGTGTCCTAAAATTCTGAAGATGAATTCTAAAACTGGCACTTTCTTGCTGTGAGACCTTGGCCTTTTCCTTATCTAGACCACAGCTTTTGTATCTATAAAAGTAAGAGTTAGGATTGTAAGGTACCTTCCCACTCTGAAATTCTTTCATTTAAAGAGCACTGAATTTTAATTTAAGGGACCTAAGTTTGAATCCCAGCCTGATTCTTTCTGCTGACTTCCTATGTTTGTGGATATGTTACGTAGTCTCTGTGGAACTCAGTTTTCTAAAATCTGTGATGAAAGACTGGCCTAAATGACCTCCCCACTCCCTTCCAACTTCAAATCTATAATTCTACTTTTTCTCCAGCTGGAGAATGGAGAAAATGATGTGTGCTTGTATAACCTGATAGGCTTGATGTGAGAATTAGTGTTTGTATAGCTGTTTGAATCTCTCATTTAGAAAGTTTTCTGTTTATTATTTTTAACATTATAATATACACTGAAACCTCATTAGTTACTGTAAAGAATTTGATATATAGCAAAGTTGGCTCGGACCCCATCCATTGGGGTTCAGTTACCACAATACCAAAGGGGTCTTTGTTATAAAATGGTGCTTCCTCTTAGGTAGTTCTATAACATGGTCCCTGAGGTATGGCAGTAAGGTTCTAGTGTACTTTCATGAGGGAAACAGGGGCAACAGGAAAAGGGTATCTTGAAAAATATGCTTTAATGGAAAAGTCTAATGAAAGAGTAATATGTTCCATATTCTGAGGTTTTTTTCAGTCAGCATTTTGCCCCAGATTCAAAGTACAACTGACAAAATATCCAGCTTACAGAGAAGGTCAGTGTGTTCATGCTACCAAGATTTCTTGATAGTACTATCAGTCCAAATCACAGTTCAGGGTAGAACACCTGACATCATTCTGATTTCTGGCTCTATCTTTTGCAAAGTGAGTGAAGAGACAATCACATAAAACAGCCTCAGGCTAGAATGTGGGACCAACCATCGCCAGGATTTTAAGTGTGGGTTGTTAGGGGATGACAAGGTAGGAAAGCACAGCTCCTGGCAGTGGGCATCTTGATATGCTTGCTGTTGTTAATTCTTCCTGTTCTGATCCCTCAGGTAGGAGAAACAAGCAGATGCAAAGACACATGTGCACACAGTCCCACAATCTCAAAGTCTCCTTTTCCTTAACTAAGAGACAGAGGAGAACAGTTTCATTGAATCACAAAAACCTGGGTTTGAATCTTGATATCAGCACTTGCTAGCTGGAGCATTTAACTTCTCTTAACTTTAATCGTCTATAAAATAGAAATAATGTCACCAGTCTCATAGGGTTATTGTGATGCTCAGATGAGATAAAGGATTAAACATTTTGCAAATCTTAAAGTGGTTAAATGTCAGTATTATTGCTTTCATATGTTCTATGAACCAAAAGGCTCACTTCTTGTTCACTTACAAGAAGAAATGTAAAAAATTATTCTCTCTGCCAGTCTAGTTATATTAGGTATTCCAAGAATAATTTCCGCACATTTCATACATACTTTATACATGAGCGGGGAAGGGATGGCTAGTTTTATCTTTGCAGTGTATCTCCAATATGCATCCTTCTCATCTCTGACACTACCACCATCCTGGTCCAGGCCTTCATCACTTCATATATGGATTAATACAGGAACCAGCTGGTTGGTGTCTCAATCAAATATCTCCCAACTCCAGTTCATTTATTCCATCCAGCTGTCAACTGACCTTAGTAAAGCACAAATCTGACTATATAACTCCTGTTTTCAATAAACTCTTGTATCTGCCTCTCATTGCCAGGAACTGAATACAAAATCCTCTTTGGCCTTCAAGTTCTTTCATTACCTGGCCCTTTAGTACTTTCAAGGCTTCTTAGACCTTACTCAGTCCCATTTATTGTATAATCCAGTGACATTAGTCTACTTGCTGTTCCTGAAAGAAGACACTCTTATCTCCCATCTCCAGGTATTTTTATTGACTGTCCCTCATGCCTGGAATACTCTCCCTCTTCTTCTCTACCTCCTGACTTCCTTCACCTCCCAGATAAAATCCCACCTTCTATAAAAGCCTTTCCCTATCCCTCTAAAGCCACTATCCTAGTGGCTTCTTTCCATTAATCATATCTTGCTTGTATAGAGTTATTTGCATTTTATCTCTCCCTATTAGAATGAGAGCTTTTCTAGAGCCTGGACTATCTTTCTGCCTTTTGTTGTGCCCACAGAGTTTAAGATAGTGCCTGCAACAGAGTAGGCACTTAATAAATGCTTATTAACTGAATGATTTTATGTGGAGACAAAAAAGATAGAGGAGATGTTTAAGTATATCAAATGTACTGTTCCTTACTAAATAGCCTTTTTGCACCTTCCTGTAAAGGCTCTGAAAGAAGGAAAGTAACAGGGTTTGGGATCCTACCATTACCTGCTACAGTTTCCAATAATAGCTCTCAGGAACACTTTGTCATCACAAGTTCACAGAATTGAATGCAATCATGGCAAAAGGTATAGTGAATAAAAAATGTTTCTTACGTTAAGAAGAGAAAGATAGATAGGTGGTTTAAAAAGAGAATGAAAACGCGGGGTCATATTTCAATAAATCACAAAGGGATAGTTTAGACCTATCTATGATAAGTCTATTGACACAATATTCAAGGGTGATAAAACTTGAATTTTCCAATTTATTATAGTTTCCAGGCTATTTCCTTTTAAAATAGCTGGTTATAACTCTTAACCAAAAGTCATATGTTCAACCTATTAGCCTGCATTTTGTCAGCAGATTTTACTAAGATGATATAAGATTTGACATAAATGTCTTCTCACATTGTGCTCCTACTCCTTGGAAATAAATCTAAAGAGTCCTTGACCCCAAGAAAACACATCTAGCAATTCTCATCTACAGTGCTCATCCTGAAATAAAAGGGAGATACAGGAAACAATACTGAAAGCTTATGCTAGAGTCAAAATGGAGCTGAGTCCACTGCTCTCATTTTACCACAGAGTAAACTAAGTTAGGGAAGTGCTAAATGACCTTCCCAAGGTCACATTAGTAGTAAGTAATTGAGAAAGTTTTGAACCTTGGGTCTTTAACTCTGAACCCGGTGTTCTGTCCTTCAAACTTGACTACCTCAAGGAATGAAATTTATCTGTTATGTGAATGCTTATGAACACAGTGAATTAAAGGATGCCCCTTCTGTGATTTGTAGCACTGATTCTTCATCTCATTACCCTCAGTACACCCCTAAATTCACTCCTTGGACAACTAGTTTCTATATGTACACTGTACATGGCATATGCCTATTATATGAACCTATGACACAGTATGTATCTGTGACATACAATGGGCGGGTGAATTGCTCAGTAGATAGAGTGCGTTCTTTGTAGTCAGGAAGACTCATCTTCTTGAGTTCAAATCTAGCCTCAGAAAATTACTAGTTGTGTGACCATAGGCAAGTCACTTAACTGTGTTTGCCTCAGTTTCTCACGAATAAAATGACCTGGAGAAGGAATTGACAAACCTTTCTAGAATCAATGCCAAGAAAACCCCAAAATGGGGTCACAAAGACTCAGACATGATTGAAAAGACTAAATAACAACAGCAAAAATGGTATACAATGCATTTCAGGGAAAAAAAAAAAGATTCAAAGGGGTTCAGTGTATGTAAAACAGCCAAAACTCAAACATTATGCCTAAGCAGCTGATTGCATCAAAATACAACTCCCCTCTGGTCCCTGTTCCTGACTTCAGAACTACGCCTCATCTGTTTTGTTATCCTGGCACTTCCCTCAGAACTTTGCATCACCTTACCCTGGAACATCCAGTAAGCCTGGGACATTCTCAACATTCAATATCTCTCTGCAATGCCCACCACTCCTGCTTCTACTGGTAAGCTCCTCTTCAGATCTCCATTTTATCAAGAGGCTTAATCTGTTCTCCTCTTGGCCCTGTTCTTGACTTGTAAACTTCAAAACCATTTCTCTCCACCCTTTTCAGCACCCTGTTGTATGAACATAAAGCTCCTTGAGGTCAAGGGCTATCGTTCTGTTTTGTTATTGCTTGTAATTGTGTTCTCAGAGCTTAACACAGGTCCTGGTACATAGTAAATATATAATAAATGTTCATTTCTCTCCTTCCTAACTTGTCACTTCTAGAGAGAAAAAGAGTTATCAATGAGAAGACACAGAAGTAGAAGGAAACAACTAACAAACTCTGACATTTTTGTCCATTTACTCAGATCTGAGTGCATTAGTTTTCCTATGATTTAGGGAAGGTACTATTTTTTAGGGTCATGTGTCAGGGTCATGTGGTATATAAATGAATGCCCAAACAATAATAAAAACAATAAAAATAATAATAGCTCACATTAATATAGTGGTTTGTTTTACAAATCAGTTTTTAGATATTTTCATTATCCTGGTGAGGTAAATTTTATTAGTATCTCCATTTTACAAATAAGGAAACCCAGGATGAGGGGAAGGTAAGTGACTTGCCCAGGGTCACACAACTAACCTGAGATAGGAAGCAAATTCAGGACTTCCTGACTACAGTCCAGCATCCTATCTACTATCCTGCAATATTTACCTACTTGTCAGGTCAGAATTTGGTTGTGTGTGTGTGTGTGTGTGTGTGTGTGTGTGTGTGTGTGTGTATCCAATTCACTAAATATTTAAGTCTTTCCTATATACTAGGCATTGGTGATACCAGAAAAAAAAATTTCATTTTGTCCTAAAAGAAGTAGGGATTCTGTTGATAGAATTACCACCACCCTCAATTAAAGGTCTTGATACAGAGATTACATGCTCAGTTATTAGGTCTTTCTCCATTAGGCAGGTCATTCCTATTCTATGGGCACTCCCAGGGTTTCTGTTTTACCAGTAATGTTTCCTCTTTAATTGATAAAGTTCAATCACTTTTGTTAAGTCACTGTGGTTTCATGGTCATGCCCCATTGATATCCATCTAGTCCCTTTAAACCTGCTTCCTCTGACCCACTGTTCGTGGTCACCATGCCTCAGCTCATCATAAAGTACTGCTGGAGAAGCCTGTTGTCATTCATTCTTAGCATGTGCACAGTCTACTGGGGTCCTGTTGGAGCAGGCATTGCTGGGAGCCTGGCTGAGTTCCAGGGCCTTGTTGTTAGTAATCCCTCTTACCATTTAACATTAAATGTGGGCTTAAGATGATGCTGATGTGATCATTCAGGAAGCTGAATGTAGTGTCTGTTGCATGTGCAGGTCCCATAGTCATTAAAAGGCCCAGGCCTATGAAAACATGCATGGCTGCTCTAGGGGCTGACCTATTCCTAAATGTATGTAAAGCAAGTCCTGTTACAACAAGCTGTAAGAGGCTGCTCAAATCCATTAAGTATTGGAATCCTGTGGCTCTGAGTATTACTTGAAAGTGGGCTATCAGTTGGAGCTCAGAAGCCTTTTTCTGTTAAAAGAAATTCTAATGGCCCCAATCCTTGTTGCATTGAGATTTAGCCTGCATGTATTCTGGAGTCTGAAACTTTCAGAGAAGAGTGTCTGATAAAAATTTCCACGGGAGATGGAATCATAGCTAGTAGGGTCTGAAAAGACCATGTGGTCCATCTTGCCTTCTTTTTCATTTTTCCTCCTTTTTTTTTTTAAGTTGTGTAAATTTCCACACTGTAACTATGCACCAGATCTCAAAACAATGATAGGCCATTAGCGTTTGGATACAATCTGCTGATATAACATAAAGGTCTCAGAACAATAAACAAGATCTATAATACTGAGAACTGATGGCATCAGGATAATTAGATCCATCAGGACATTTAGTAACAACCAAATGAAAGAAAACCACAGACCGACAAGCTAGGAGGCATTTTGCAGGGGCCCTTTTGCTAAGTAATTCCAAGGAGATAATATTTAGTGATAATGAAAATAATCAGTAAAGTTTACTGAGTAAACAACTGAGGCAAATTATACCCATAATAATTCCAGAAAAACAAAACCCAGCAGGCAGCCTACAGACAAAGAAACAGCCCAAGTTCCTCCCTCCCATGGAACATTATGGGAGTCCTAGCCACCAGGAATGTAAACACCTCAACGGAAAGCTAGAGTAGAAGCGCCAACGCGCTTGCTACATATTTCCCATTGTCATCAGTCATTCAGGGATTGAATTCTGGAACTTCATGATTTTTTTTCCAAAATTCCATCCAACATTTGCTGAACTTTCTTCATAACTTATCCCCTTCTTTCTATTCCTGTCTTCTTACATCTTAAATACCCTCCATGCTCTCTGTGATCCACTGACACTGGCCTCGTTCTTCACCCCAACAGGAGAAATTTCTGACTCTCAAGCCTTATCACTGGTTCTCCCTCAACCATCAGGCTACCTTTCTTCTCACTTCCATCACTGGGCCACCCTGACTTCCTTCAATTTCCAACTAACATCCTGTAAGACTTTTCCAAGTTCCTTTCATGCTAGTGCCTTCTCTTTCTTATTATTTCCAAAGTATCCTGTTGATATTGTATACGTACGCAGTTGTTTGTGTGTTGTCTTTCATGCTATGAGCATGTTGAGAACAGAGGCTTTAGTTTTTGCTTTTCTTTTTTATCTTCAACACTTAGCCCAGTGTCTGACACATAATAAATTCTTATTGACTGACTGACTGACTGACTAAAAGTACCAGATTGTTGGGGATTTTTTGTTGCTTTGTTTTTGCTGTGGATGATGCACAAGATCCCTGACATTGTGGGGATCTAATAATCCTCCTGATAGGAGGATTAGATCAATACCCAAATAACCATAAGAAAAACTAAGATATAAGAAATACAAGAGTATTCTGACAGATGTCAAATCTGGAAGGTGGGGAGAAAGAGAGTTAAAGTTTAGGCAAGGTTTTAGGAAGAATCATTTCCCTATGTAGAAATGGTATGTAAAGAGGTGTAAAATATTATAAAAAATGTATAAAAAAATGAACTTAGGGAAATTAAAAATAATAAACACACTCCAAAAAAAACCTTCTATCTAGCCCTGAAGCAGGAAAAATAGCAATTTCCCATATCCACCAAATAAAATCAATAATGGAGAATCATCAGAGCTAGGTAATATAGAACTTAAGACCAATATTAATCTTGGCACATATTCTTTTATTTCAGCCCTGTGAGGGTTATTCTACAGGTTTTATTATTTCCATTTTATAGATAAGGAAACTGAGGTCCAAGATATGAAGTGACTTTTCATGGTCACGCAGCTGGCAAATTACAAATGGGGAATGAATTTATGGTTTCCGTTTTTTCCAATTTAACTTTTTTTCATTGCATCACACTGCTTATCTTAGAAACTCAGTCAACTAGTATTTATCAAGGACTTATTACATACCAGACAGTGTTCTAAGTGCTGAGTATATAAAGAAAAGCAAAAGTCCTTGACCTCATGGAACTTTCATTCTAATGGGGGGACTCAACATACAAATAACTACATATAATTGAGCCACATACATGACAAATGAGAGATAATCAACAGAGGGCAAATATTGAATTTAGGGAGATCAAGGAATCTTTTTTAAAGAAGATACTTCCACAGAGACTTGAAGGAAGCCAGGATATACAGAAGAAGAGAGAGACAGCAAGAGAGAGGGACAGAGAGGGGATGGGAGGGAGGAAGAAAGGGGTGGGGGGGGAAGCAGGAATCAGGGACAGTCAGAAAAAAGAATGGCCAGAATTAGACTGCCTTGTATGAGGAACAGCAAAAGCATCAATGCCACTGTATAGCAGTAGAATTGAAATTAAAATGCAAACTAGGATGCCAACCTGTGGATCGATAATTTATTTATTTAAAAACATGCCATCAGGGCACCTAATTTCAAGATGTGATAATCTGCTTCCTCTCATTTCCAACAGGCTGTATAAACTGGGAGAAAAGGAAATGGAAGTTACTACAACAGAAATCCAAAAGTGGTTAAGAACAGGGCCAAGTGTAGGCCTGTTGTTCTGTTCTGGTGCAATTTTATCTAAAATTAGCAATACCTGGTTTCTCATGTTTCAACCTAAAATATTTAAAAGAAAGACAAGGGACTCTGAATTGAGACATGTGGTTGGATCCTTATTCTTCTCCTACAGTAGGAATGAGCCAGGAGGTCTAGCGTTGAATAACCGACCCAACTGCTTTTCTTTCCTCAATTGCTTCATCTTGTTGCTATGTAGAAATTGTGTGTAAAGAAATGTAATAAAATATGCAAAAATGTGTAAAATAACGTAGGTAAATTAAAAATAATATGCACATTCCAAAAGAAAACCTCTATGTAGTTCCAAAGCAGTAAATAATAGCAATTCACTTTGCCCTCCAAATAAAATCAGAAACGGAGAAGCATGTGGTAGAATGAACAGTTTTCAAATCTGCCCAACATGCTCTGCCTGTAACTTTTTGATAGACCATACTTGCCAGATTGCATGGAAATATAATCAATAGCTTTATTCTAATCATACTGATAAAAATAGACAGCAGCTGGTCAATTTAACTATAAGCAATGATTCATATGGCCATATCATAGAATCATAGGGTTGGACAGCATGGTGGATATCTTCTATTCCCACCCATATTTGACTATAAATCCCCACTATAAAAACAGTGACTAGTATCCATCAGGGGGCCTGTCTACCTTGCAAAGGAAACCACGACACTTGTGGACAGTCTCAATTTTAGGAAGTCTTTTTCTTTGTAGGAATAGGGACTAGACCTGTTATTTAATTAGAGTAGGGCATTTTTGGATGAGGAAAGTCCTTCAGTTTAGACTCTTATGAGACTCGCCTCATAAGGCTGTGACTTGTCCAGAGACGTAGTATATTTCAGAAAAGGAAATGAAAGAAGTCTCACTTTGGAGGTCAGTTCTTCCTCTGCTGTGCCAAGTTGTTGTTGTTATTCTTTTTACCAAATCCCAATCTGATGATTTGGAAATATTTCTGTCACTGTCCAGACAGAAAAACTTGTAAGTAAAAAAATTATATTTCTGTTTACCTTTTGTGAGTTATGTAACTGAGCGCACTGCTGTATTACTTCTTTCAGCTTCCTTCTTTCAGCATGAGGATACTGGAGCTAAGACTGGTCCACAGCAGAAAATAATATTTTCCAAAGAGATGTATACCCTTTATATGGGAAAAAAAAGAACATATTGGAGTAAAGAGTACCTTGAGAGTTTTTTTTTCCTATCAAATTCTAAAGTAAGGTCCCTCTGGGTAGTAATAATTGTATAACAGCTTTAAGCCAAAGTGCTTTGCATGTGGCATCTCATTTAATCCTCACAGTAATCCTGGGAGGTAGGAGGTCCGTCCATTTTACAGATGAAGAAATATAGGTTCAGAGAGGTTAAGTGAGTTACCCCAGGTCACACAGCAAATATGCATGGAAGGCAGAATATAAACTCTAGTCTTCTTGACTCCCCAGATCAGTTCTCTACCTAGTACACTATCTAGTCCGTTGATCTGTTCTGTGTCCTAATCTTCTTGCCCCACCTTTCACAAAGAAGGAACCCAGATATCTTAGGCAGACCACCAAAGTGTATTCTGAGCCATAAGGCATTTTCGTTTTCTTTTTTCAAGATTCTCAAGCAACTCAGTGGAAGAGCTAACTTTGCTTATCACTGAGCTGGTTTTGTTCTCTTTTGTTGTTTTTATTTTGTTTTGTGGTTTGTTTTTTTGGAGGGCAATTGGGGTTAAATGAGTTGCCCAAGGTCTCACGGCTAGTCTGTATTAAATTGTCTTTCGTTCTATTTGAACTCGGGTCCTCCTGACTCCGCGTCTGGTGCTCTATTCACTGCGCCACCTAGCCGCCCCAGACATTTCATTTTCTATTGGAATTTGAGTCCACCAGACAAAAAGTCCTGTGTATATCCGCAGCATTATTATTGTTTGGATGTTGTTGTCAATAAGGAGCAGCCTGCATCAGATACATTAAGCAGATGTTCAGGGAAAAGGACTGTCCCTCAGGGCTCTCTAAACTTCCTCCTTCAGTATGACCCTAGCAAGAGCTATTTTCTTCTCTACCACCTTGAAGATTATCGACCCTCCCATGGGAGAGTACTTTTTTTTTTTCTTCCTGCCTTACCCTTTCAGTTTTATGAATGAAATATGCTGGCTTGAATAGCCCCTTCCTAATTGCTGTGTGCAAAGGGAAGAAGTCACCTTTTTAATGCCTCTCAAACTTTGCAGACAGTTACTTTCCTTGAATTTTTGTCTTGTGCACTGGGTGCACATCTGTAGCTATAACATTAGTCCAGGGGCTGTGCCTAGGACCTGCAATCAGTCCTGGCTACACAACGGGGCTGTGGCAGACAGGCATTACGGGCCCCAGCATGCGATGCTCCATCTTGAGCCAAGGCCAAGGGCTCTGCCCAGGATGGGGCGCCCCAACACATGCTGGAACCCGCAGTCCCTGAGGGCCACAGCTCCAGAGTATACAAAAAGGACGTCTGCAATCTGCTCGGGTTTATGCAAATGAGTGTCAATCTTCGGCGTCGGCTAAGACTCCAGGGTGTCTCTGTTGGGCAGAGTTAAGCTTTGGAAAAATGATACATGCGCATTTATGCTTTATGGTTTTAAAATGTAGGATAAAAATGAGAAAGGAAGGTAGGTTAGATAAAGAGCGAAAGTATATGCATAGAGAGGAAAGGAATTGAGATGTGCCCTGCTATCATTGATTATTTAGGAGTGAACACAATAGAGGAAAAAAAATGAGGAAATGTTTTAAATGCGTGAAAATGTAAATAATCAAAATGGGGCTTTTGGACTCTGATTATGTTTTTTGTACCCAGCTTCTTTTCTTTCTTTTTATGGCATGTAGAATTCTCATTAACTGGGATTAGAATTAATTTCCATAGGTATTTCCCCCTTCCCTCTTCCAAGAGTCAGAAGGGAAGTCTTCCTTCAGAAACAAGTTAATTCGTGGGCCCACATAGTTCTCTTAGTGAAAAATTGTCTAAGTTCTTAATATTTTCATGGGCCTCAGTGCACTCAAGATTACTCCTAGGCTCTGGATCTGGTTTTGCCCCCTTTGTCGACTGCTCTGCACACTGAGATCATGAAATGAACATTGCTTTGGGAAGGAAAAGTAAATACTGGGCTGTTCTCACTGATGTCATAGTTTCTCCACGTCTAGACATCACTGGTAACCGCTGCCTTTTCTGTTGCTTCCCTGGGTTCCCTCTATTCAGATGGGTGGGAATTTTTTGCATTTAGTTGCATCAAGTGTGCGCATTTCCAGATGAGCTTCCAAGAATGGTTTTCCATTTTAGAGCTTTCCGAAAAGTCCTAGCACGTATGATTTTTTTTTTTCTCTCCCTGCAGGAATAGATGGTCCTGGTTGATGAATCAATGAGGCTAATTTGATTACTGATTTCCATAACGACCAGTTTGTCAGGCAAATACTGGTGGGTTTTAGCAAACAAGCCTGCTTTCTCATTCTCATGCCTTATATATCGTACTTGCACCTTTTGAGGTTACTCATTATGCAAAAACAATTTGGAAAAGCTCACTGAAAATAGCATGATGAAGAAAAGCAACAAATCCTTATGGAAACAGCAAAAAGGGTACTATTGACTTTTTCATTCTGTATTTCTCTTTCTATGTCTTTTCCTTTTTTCATTCACTGTGTGAGGGTGAGCAACTTAAGTAATGTGTGGCAAAATATATGCTTGTGTGCGCATAGACCTTTAAAGACTTTAAAAGACAGTCCAGGGAAATAAAGTTTTATGAGTAGGACTGTGCATTTGTATCAACTATGTTACTATTGAATGCCTTAGAATGTTTGTTTTAATTCTCCAAATAATACCTGCTGATGTACTTTGCATAATCTTCTTCAGGCCAGACATCAGTTTTATGTTAACATTGACCTAGAAAGTAATGCTGTGTGTTTTTGTGTGGAAGAGAGACAGAAACAGACAAAGGAGAAGGGAAGACAGGACAAGAGGAACAGGCATAGAGATCTGTGGTCCAGAAAAAAAGATAATATGGACTTTTGTCACTATTTGAGGACTATTCTGGGAGCAGAACTGCAAATTAGTCACTTCCAAGGCTTGTTCAGGAGTCCCCCCATTGTAATATTTAAGGAATCACATCAGAAGATATTCTCAGAAGGAGAATTCCCAGTGGTTCTTCAACAAAGTCCTGATTTAAATAGAAAATAAAATCCTGGGCGCCTACAAGAATAGGCAGAAACAGTGAATTCCCACAAAACAAGAATGTTACTTCTTGTGGTTGGTAGCAATACTTCTTCTGCTGTATTGACTTGCCTTAAATTATAGAAATCTGGTGTTCTATTGAGGGGGGGCAATGTTTTGTTTCATTTGCAGCCAATTTACTGACTCCTTTTATTACTTGTTCTCCTAAAATTTGAAGGGCATTTTAATAGTGCATTTGTATTTCTCATACAGACAGACCCCGAAGTACAGATGTAAAATGATCATAGGAGTCCACATTTATGCAGTGAGTAACAAAGAACATTCCTCCCCATAATAGTGCAATGAGGTAGATAGCATGGGAAGTGCCGTCTCTTTTTGTACATGAGGAGGCTAAGGCTTTCAGAGGTTATGACTTAACAATAATCATTTGCTTTTAAGTATCAGAGACGGGATTCAAATCCAAATCTTGTACAAATCCAGTACCTTTGAATACATCATGATGCCGATAATGATCCTCACCTCTTATTCTGTCAAAAATGATTGTTCCATACTTTAACAAGTTAAGATGACCAAAATCAGCCTGAATTAAAGTCTCTGAAATATAGTTTGTGAACCATTCTCATTTCTCTGTGTGTTCCCAATTTCTACAACTCACAGAGGTTCTTTGGACTCTAAGGTTTTCTTAAAGAATGGAATAATAACAGCTGACATTTATATAGTATTTTAAGCTTTTTAAGGTACTTTAATGCAGTACTCATTTGATACTTGTTACCTCATAACAATCTGCTCAAGTGTCACAAATATTATTATTTACATGTTAACATATGAAAAAACTAAGGCTTAGATAAGTAATGAGGATCAGAAAGGTTAAGTAACTGATACAGCTCTAAGTTTTGAGCCTGAAGTTGATTTCACTTTTTCTTGGTTTCAAGTCCAATACTCAATCCACTATGTACATGCTATAGGCACAACAGAAGAGAATTCATCCAAATTTTACTTGAGATGATTTTTAAAAAATATTTCCAGTTTCTCTCCAAATTAGATGATTTAATCAGTCATTTGAGGGATAGTTAAAACGCTTATGGGATGGTGGTGGAATGATCTTTGCCCTTCAATTTGTCAACATATCATAGAAAAATATAACATAGATAACATAGAAAATAATTTAGTAAATTGTGCTTCATTAAGTAAATCATCAATATTGAAATCCTCAAAAAATATATATATATGATTTCATAGATATGGGCAACTAACAGCAATGAAGCTCCCAGCCCCTCTGTGACTTGAGTACGCAATCTTTGAGATTTACTGCAGCTGATTTTTTTAACCATAAAACCAAACAAGTGATGAGATCTTCCAAATGAAAACACCATTAAAAGGCCTATATTCAGATTCTTTTCAGTATGCAAAAGCTAGGTCTGTAATGACAAAGTGTTTGAGAACACAGGGTCACCATTGTACCACAACGAAACATCAGAATAAGATTTTAATCAAGGAAACAGCAAACATTTATGTAGTTTACATATTCTGTGTAAATATATAAGACATCTATTTATGAATATAAATATTTTACTATGCATTCTATTTCACATAAAATTAACTAGCAAGCATTTAAGATTTTCAAAATACCTTAAAAACTTTAACTCATATGCTACTCAGAAGAACCCCATTAAGTGGGTATTGCAAATATTGTTAACCTCATTTTTCTTGTTAGAGAATTAAAACTTATTAAAGGTGAAGTCATTTGCCCAGACCCACCTCACAAAGATTTCAAATATTAGAAGTGGCAATCTGACCCATTCTCCCCTGGTTCTAGCCCTGTACTATTTCAACAACGATGTGGTGCTTCTCAAGGAAAGAAAAATGAACATCATTAATATCTGAATATCAGCAACATTGTAATGTGACCAAATGAGTCCATTGCTGTGAGCACAACTCATTGCAGGCATCCAGAAGTATTTGCTTGATTTTAAAATGGAAACATAGCCCATTTTCCTGAATTTTAATGGGTCCTATTTCATGCTACCAACTGACAATTCTACTAAACTAGCTTTACTTAATTCAGCAACATCTCTAAAAACAGGACCAGTTAAATTTTAGAAGCAGTTACCTCATAAGGAAAGGGAGAAAATTGCCAGTAACAACTGCTTTTGTCATCTGAAGCAATGGATGTTGTTGAGAGAAAATACACTTCCCTTCCCCCACACCCTCTGCAATTTTTATATCAATCTGCTTTCCCATGCAGGTGCCAGTTGTTTTCTTTGTTTAATGTGACTTTGACCATAGCTCAAAAGTCAATATTCTGCTGTCAGATGCAGGCTTACATGTGAAGAATAGGAAAGAAACTTCACTGAGAAGCATGGAGTTCAGGGAATTGATTTTGCATCTAATTCACTAAGCACACATGTTTACATGACCTTTAAAAAAAGGAATTAAACCAGTTTTATCACTAGCTCTAGGCAGTGAGCATTACAGGGCCATTGACTCGAGAAGCTGAAATACTTCTTTCCAGAGAATCTTATAAGACGTGAAGGAAAATCACTTTAATTTTAATATCATTCTCTTCCAAATTCAGAGTGACATTAACACAGTGAATTGAAGCTAGCAGTGGACAGGAAAACTAAGAGGTGCAGTTGCAGATGGAGGATTTTATTCATATTTCTAAGTTGTTATGTCACCCTTGTAAAATATAAAAACCTCTTTAGTGGCTCATGGGGGAAAAATACATCCACAATATGCCTTTTGAAAATGAAAATTCTTAGAATGTTACCAGGTTCAATAATATTCTAAAATGACAGCAGTTTCAAGTCAAGTTAAGTCAAAAGGCATTTTTAAGTGCCCATTAGCTGCTAGGCATTCATTCTATTAGTCATTAGGGATACAAAGGAAAAAAAAATAATAATCCCAATCCTTAAGTAGCTTACAGTCCACTAGGTTTCAGCATGACAGTAGGCAGAAAGAAAGAAAGAAAGAAAGAAAGAAAGAAAGAAAGAAAGAAAGAAAGAAAGAGAAAAGAGAGAAAAAAGAAAAAGAAGGAAAAAAGAAAAAGGAAAAAAGAATGAAAGAAATGTGATAATAATATTCTGTTCTTTCTTAAAAGATCCCCAAGTGTTACTTACTGTGAGGCAACACAGAGGAAGGCATAAAAGAAAGACAGAATGGAATTACTTTTAGCTTTCTCAATTGCCATCTTTAATCTTAAAGAATAAATCATTTTCTTTACATATGGAACTGTCATTAAAATATAGAATTCTGTTATAGCAGAAAAAACACTGGATTTGGAGTTAGAAAAGCCAGTTTAAAGTCACCCTCATCTGCTGCTTATTAGTAATGTCACATTGAGCAAATACTTAACCTTTCTGAGAATCAGTTCCCTCGTCTCTAAAATGAGAATAATAATAATAATAATAATAGTAATAATGGTAATCATACCACCTCTAGTAACTGCCTCATTTGGTTGAAGTGAGGATCAAGTGAGGTAATATATGGAAAGCACTTCATAAACTATAAAACGTTATATAAATTTCAGCTACTATTATGTTGTAGGTTAAGTTTAGCCTCAGTATGTGGAATAAGAATATGATACTATCTATTTCTCTTTCAGGGGTTGCAGAAATATAGCTGAGCTTATCACAAACGTATTAGTTTTATCTGATTGTGTGTATATCATTGAATTTCCTTTAAAAATTTTCATTTTTAAAGAGAACTTAACCAGTTGTTTATTTGAAGGAAGTAGAAGGAGACAGATTAATCAGATGTTGCAAGCTGCATTATTTTGTTGTTATTTTCATCCTATCATAGTTTCTTTAAAACAATGCAAAAGGTTTTAAACAAATGTAGCTATGTGTTCTTTTGAATTGGAAGAACTAGGAGGTTGTGAGAAAATATTTAGGGAAAGGGGAACACTCTACCCATTGGAAAGAAATCAGAAAATATGAAGAAAAACAATTGAGTAACTTTCAGGGAAGGATTCAGGAAAGTTCTGCCACTATTCAGAACTACATAGAGTTTAGCTAAGTAGAGACCAACATGGAACTATCTACATGTATCTGAATGCTTTCAAAATATTAGTCTGCCGTAAGGGAGATAATAGAAGTTCCATTCAATACTAGAGGAACACATTAATGTGATTTGAGAAGGGGTATGGATTGTGAAAAGTAAAACAAATATCAAGAACATTTCTCTATGCTAATGTATTACAGTCGTGGTGAAAAAAAATTTCTATCACTTCAGTTATTTATGATGGAATTTTCTGGACATTCAGCTGTTCCTAGATTCCTTCATGTAGCTAGAAATGGTTTTACCATTTTTGTTCAACATTTCTTTATACTCTTATTTCTTGACCACAGTGAGTTGAGGTCTCCTAAATCCTATACCAGACTATTAGCAAATGGGTCATTTTAAAAACGTTTTGAAAACTCAGCTAGCCATCATTTAATAATGGTAATACATCAAGGTAAATTAGATGAAACAGAGTTTTGCCTAAAGGAGGAGGTGCTGAATAAATGTTGTATAATTTGAATCAGTTTGATGTTGCCAAAGTTTCATCTACTTTTTACTTAGTCAGTGATCCAGATCAATTTGTCCTTAAATGATAAAGCCTTATATATTTTCAGCTACATTCTTTTTTTTCGAAAAGAAGACATCATCTCTCTCTTTTACTTACAGTGATAGCATTCAAGATCAATGGGAACATTCCCGTTAATGTTTGCCAATTTGAGATCATGAGGGATTGTGGTCAAAGAACTTTCCATTGAGGGCAGCCATCCATGGAAATGTTTCCACACTAAGCCTTTTTTCACTGAAGCTTCCTTGTGTCTTGAGCCCAATAGGCTCAAGTTTTATTTCTCTTCATGAAATAATATAAAATACAGCTTTTCTATGGAGTTATTTTCTTTTCTTCCTTTTCTTTTTAGAACTTCATCCATTTCCTACAGACTAGGATAAAAGCATAGGGGTAATCAGCACATTTTTAATTAATTGGACTAGTGACAAGTGCTACTAAATCAGGGAGGTAAAATCTAATAGAAGCATGAACCAAATAGCCCCTTCTTTTGTATTCTAACAAAGTCCAATGCAGAACAGGAAGTCTGTCACCCATCTGGAAGCATCCGACCTATGATGGGGAGTTTTGTGAGATCTTCAAAATTTAACAGGTTTTTGTTTGTTTTGTTAAAGGGTCAAAACCTGAACCTAAGAGAGAGGACAGTATAGCTGCAAAGAAAATAATATAATTATAATAAATAGGAATCAGTGATTTTCCTGGAATTTCCAATGAAGCATTGAAATTTATTGATTAATGGAATGTATTAGCAGTCTAGTGCTAGCCTAGTAGATGAGTCACTTTGAGTCTCAATTCATGGATAATTTGCTTGTTTTATTCAACTTGATTTATTCATAAAAAATAATTTGTGTATCATATGATATATAATAATAAATTATTCCCTTACTTTATTATTTGTTGTGGGGAAAAGATAAAAAGAGACATTATGGATTTGAGGACTCAGGTTATGGCCTATTTCAGGATCAATGATTCACCTTGCACTCATAAACATACCCTGACTTGGAAAAAACATCATCACAGAATCTCAGTATTAGAAACCATTTCAGAGGCTATATAATCCAATCTTTACCTAAACAAGAATGCAATTAAAATCTAACAGACAAGTGGAAATCCTACCTTTGCTTGAAGACCTCCAGTGAGAAGGAGCCCACTAACATCCAAGGGGGCTCTTTCCACTTTTGGATAGGTCTAATTGTTAGAAACTTTTCTTCTAACACCAACTGTAAGTGTATGTCTCTGTAGCTTCTACCCATTATTCTTAGTTCTTTTCTCTAGGGCCAAATAGACAAATATAATTCCTCCTCTACACGACAGCCCTTATAAATGAGAACATAATCATTGAGTGCCTTCCTAAACTTAAGTTTCCTCTTCTCCAGGCAAAACATATCCATTTTTTCAATTGATTTTCATGTGACATTAACAAGGCCCTTCCCCATATGTATGTTCAACTCTAGATTCTCTTTAGCTTATCGTTGTCTTTCTAAATATAACAGAACAGACTATAATATTCTAGAATTTTTTTTAACCAGGACCTAGTAAAATAGCATCCCTTTCTTAGTCCTGTAAATATGCCGTCTTGATTACCACCTGACTTCATTAGTTTTCTATGCTTCCATATCACTCTTTTGTTTAGTGCTGAGTTGGCAATTCATTAAAACCCCAAAGATGTCTTCAGATTAATTCATCTCTAGCCAAATCTTCCCGTCTTCTACTTGTGGCAATAAATTTTTTTGTGTAAATAAAGAGTAAATTTTACATTTAGCAGAATATCAGAAAAATAGATATAGTCCTATGCTCTAGAGCGGTGGTTCTCAACCTTCCTAATGCCACGACCCTTTAATACTTGTATGTGGGCATATCTGCATGTGGGCAGACCCACCTGGAGATGGATAGAAGAGCAGTGTGTTGGTTCCTAAGACCATTGGAAATATGTGTTTTCTGATAGTCTTAGGTGACCCCTGCGACTCCTGTGAAAGGGTCATCCCACCCAAAAAGGGTTGTGACCCACAGGTTGAGAACCTCTGCTCTAGAGACTCTAGAGTTATTTTTAATCTGACTGCCATCCAGTGCCTCAGCTGACCCTCCTAGGTTTTTGTTATTTGCAGAACTAAGAAGTAGTCCACCTATAGTGTTATCTAGGTCACTGACTAAATTGTTAAACAGCCTAGACTGAACAGAGATCTCTGGGGAATAGCACTAAACATCTCCTTCTAAGCTGACATAAAAAGTATCAATGTGCTATTATTCTTTATAATCAGGTACCTATGCAATTTTGAATCTATACATTAGTAGTACTATCTAGCTAAAAGCTCTCCATCTTTTCCACAAGGATAACATGAAAAACTGTCAGATGTTTTGCTGAAATCTAGGTAAACACTACTTATATCATTCCATTAAATAACGCCCAATAGCCCTGTCAAATAATGAAATGGGGTTAGTTTGATATAACATGTTCTTGATGAATCTACAATGTCTCTTTCTGATCATGATTCTCTTTTTTGAGGGACCACTAACAATTCTTTGGATAATATGTTCTAGAAATTTGCCAAGTATCAAATTCAAGCTCATTAACCTATACTTTGAAGACTCTAGTCTTTTACCTTGAAAAAGAAAAATAAAAGATTAGGATATTTGTCTCTCTCTAGTCCCAGAGTCCCTTTCCCATTTTACACCTGCCATCTGCCCTGATTCTGATCACTAAGGACTTTATAACCCATACCTCAGTTCTCTATAGTTCAGGTTCATGTATATGTCTCTGATATTCTCTCCTCTAATTAGAACATGAGCTCTTAGCCTAGAGAATAGAAGCCATGTTTCTTTTGTATCTCCAGGATTTAAGGAAGGGCTTGCATATAGTAAGCACTGAATAAATGTTTTACCATTCTATTTCAGAATCTTTTGGGAGATCAGTAATCCAGTCTGGGTCTGGGTGACTTGAACTCAAAGACAGAGAAGTTCCTTTCCAATATCACTCTATTAACCTTCATCTTATGTAAAAATTCCATATCAATCATGTTTGTTCTTTTCTTTCCAGCTCAAAATTTCTACAGCTTAAAGACATTGTAATTTGCTTATGGTTATATAACTAGTAAGTGTCAGAGATGATATTTGAACTTTGGCATCTCCTGAGTCTATATCCACTGTTCTTTCCACTACTTCTCAAGTCTTTTCCTCATTGCATTTGTTACTTCTGATACTTTTGAGAGAGAGGTAATATTGTACAGTGGCAAAAGAATGGGGCTTTCAGTGACATAAATTATGATTCTGGGTAATTAATTTCACCTTTCTGTGTCTCAGTTTCTTTATAAAGTGTTCCTGGAATATATTAATGTTTACTTATTGATTAAAATGGGACAATACTTGTACTATCCACCTTAGAACATTAGAGTGAGGAAAATGCCATGTCAGCCTGTGACAATCAGACATAGTCAGCTAAATCAGCAAAGATTTATTTATGTATCATGCTCTATACTGAGAATATAGAGGATGTACACATGCTCTGGAGATAAATAAGGAGGCAAAAACATAGTCCTTGATTTCAAGGAACTCACTTTCTAATTGGAGCAGGGCTAAAAATGCGAATAAATACTCACAAGATACATACACTCTAAATGGAAAATAATCTCAGGTATGAACAGGGTTAGAAAAGGGACCGCCTTCACCCAAATCTATCCATATTTTAAATACACTGGGCAACATATAAAGGAATTTTATAGTGAAAATGTTTTGTAAAACTAAAAAATCTTTGGAAAATCTCAAATGGTCAGCTCAAGATATTACTATGGAAAGAGCTCTAGATTTGGAGTCAGTGGACCTGACTCTTTTGTAGAAAACAGAATGAAATGTCCATGTGTTTGATTTGTCCATATATATGACTAATTAATGTTTGAAGCAGAATTAAGATACTGATTTTCCTAACTCCGTGCTTAGCACTTTATTTATTATACCACATTCTCATTCTTCCTTTTAGAGTTTTGTTTTGGGTTTTGTTTTTATGTTGCCTGAAGGGAGTATAGACAAAAGCCCACATCATATAAATAAAACTCAGGATTACAGTTTAAGAGAACATTGTTGCATTCAAATGGAATCAATAGAGATTTTAAATTTGGGCATCTCTATCAAAAAACAAAACAAACAAAACCAAAATAATCAATTACCCTTTAAAAACAAAACAAAACTGTGGCAATAATCCCTTTGAAAGGGTAATTGAGAATGTTATTTGAAATCTATTGAAATAAAGAGCTGCTGTTTGTCCTTCATTTTTGAAGAGGACCAATGATATACTTGAGTAATATCTTGACCCCCCCTGTGACTTGTATTTGAGTAAGACAGAGTTATACAAATTCCTCAGCATCTCTCACTCTTCCAGAATCGTTGAAATCCAGTGGCAGGATAAAAATCAGGACTGGCAGGATGCAGTGGATGATGTTGGTGTCTTCAATGTCTAATAAAGCTCTAAGTGTTCCATGGCACAGGTTTCAGTCACCTTCATGGCCTTTGGAATAAATTATTCTCATCTATCCAGTCCACCAATGGGAGGTCATCATATGTTTGGAGTAGACATCCCCTAACTCACCAAGTTTGAAGCCTGTCAGTTACCTTTAACCTAGTTTAGCCTGTCTGCCAAGACAGTTTTACCAGGGACTTCTTGGAGGCAGAGGTGAGAGTTGGATGACCAGGTGGGGAGTCAAGATCAATGGGCAGCCCTGAAGAGGGCTTGGAAAACCCTCACACTAGACCCAGTGGTTCTCAACCAGTTCTCATTTGTAACAATGAAAATATATCCTGCATATCAGATAGATTCATAACAGTAGCAAAATTACAGTTATGAAGTAGCAACTAAAATAATTTTATGGTTGGGGGTCACCACAACATGAGGAACTGTATTAAAGGGCCACAGCATTAGGAAGGTTGAGAACCACTGCACTAGAAATTCTAGTCCTCTTTTTACAACCGATACACCCTAAAATAAGAAATGGTATAACTAATGAGGATTATTAATTTTTTTTTCAAATAATCCATGTCTTACTTGGTAGTCAGACTTTTCTGCCTAGTTTTGTTTGTGGTAAACCTTAGAAGAATTGTGTGTTTCCCAGACCATTCTTTTGCCCCTTTATGTTTCTGAATGAATCTGAAGCAGATCTGAGTACGGTGCTCAACTCAATTCTACAAAGGGCACGTCACTCTTTACTGAGGAAATTGATGATTTCCCCCTATACAATGATCCAGATTCATGTTCCACCTGATCTGTAAACATCCTAAATGTATTCAGTTGCAATTCTCCACCCATTCCCCCAAATGATACACCCACTCAGGCTCCTTTTCCCCAGTAGTCAGTCTTTTCCCTTCCTTTCTGCAAGTGGATATTCTATTTACCAGTAGGTTTAAAGAGATAACTTAATCCAGCTGCCTGGATGACATGAAGGGAGACATAAAAGTTATTGCTTTGGGTGCTGCTGCTGGCGGCCTTCTTTCATCTTTCTTTACTGTCTCACTATCTGTAGGAAAGGAAAAAAAAAATCTTTGTTGTTCCCTGAGCTCCTACGCTGCCACACACAACTACCCAAGAAATAATATTTTTCTAGCTAATCTACTTTCATGTTTGATTTGATGGAATTTCATGAAATCTTAAAGTTGTTTTGAAGTGTTTTTTTTTTTTTAAAGATACAGTGCCTTTTGGTTTCCCTGAATTTTCCTGTACCAAAACACATTCCCATTGAGTCCAGAGGGGAAAATACAGGGATCTGAATATGATTAATTACCTTATTTTCTTGAAAATAGATGGACTCATAGAGCTTTACCTACTGTTTTTGAAAAATTCATTTGCTGCAGTAGTTATGCTACCTTGCTTTGCAGAATAGATATGTTGCTAAAAAGTTGTTAGTAAACTCTTCTCCCCATTGTACTCCCCCCAAATCTACCCATATTTTCAATGCACTAGGAATCACATAAAGAATCACAAAGTTGTTTGTTTTTTTGGTTTTTTTGTTTTTTGTTTTTTTATTTTGGTAAAACTAAGAGTCCTTTCTAAAAGCTCAGATGATCAATTCAGTGTGAAACTGCGGAAAGAGCTCTGAATTTGGAGTCAATGGACTTTGATTTAAATCCTTACTCAGAGGGTTCTTTTGGATGTGATCTTGGGTAAATTACTTCTTATCTTTAGGCCTATTTTCTCCTTTATTCTTCAGCACAATGAGGGGCTGGGTCCAGATGACATTGTAAGGTTTCTTCTTAGCTCTAAATCTATGATCCTATTAAAGATTTATTAAGTACCTAGGACATTCAAGGTACTGGGCTAGGTACTTAATTGGGATTATAAAGACAAATATAAAAAAAGAGCCTGTCCTCAAGGAACTTATTTTCCATTTGAGAAAGGCATGTTTGTGTGTAAGTGAATGCAGAATATATACAAATTAATGAAAAAGAAGTTTCAAGAGGGAGAAAGTTCTGATAATTAGAGAAGCTCAGAAAAAGCTACCCTTAGAAGAAACATCTCAAAACTATCCTTGAAGAAAGCAGGTAATTCCAAGAAACCCTACACAGGAGGGCATTCCCAATGTGAGAAGTGGCTTTCAGCAACTCAACTTGTTTAATTTGTTAGCTCGACTCTTTATGCACTAAGTTTCATTGTATAGTAGATTAGTATCATGGCTGCTAGGTAACTAGCCTTTGTATCAATTAAAATTCTTTCCTTTAATAGGCAGGCCCTGTTGAGACTTAGGTAGGAGAAGGATATGCAGTATCCTTCTTTCTAAAATAAGTATTACTACATTCTAATCTTGATGCCTTGGTCAAACAGCAAGTGTTCTTAGTAATTCTAGCAAGGAGGGAATACACACACACACACACACACATATTTTTATTTATATATATGTACATATACATATATACATATGTATGTATGCATGTATGTATGTGTGTGTGTGTAACTATTAATTAGAGTCTGGCTTGTACTTTTATTGCCAAGAATAATTATTTTTAACTGTTCTTGTTCTGCTTAGAGTAACCAATGGAAGTATACTAAGCAAACTCATTTGCATTTCATTAACTATATTTTGAATTTCATCAGTCCTGCATTTCATAGTAAGGGTCTACTGTTTGTTAACACTAGATTACATAGAAGACCACAATTAAGAGTCAGGATCTTTATTAAGGTAGCAAATTAGAAAAAAAAATCCCAAAAGTATATGGTTTCCTTAAGGTCACACTATCAACAAGTGTCAGAACTAGGACCTAAATCCCTGTCTTCTGACTCTAATTCTAAAACCTTTCTGCTCTATCATTTCTCTGTGTAAAGCCCTTCAATGGTTTGTTCATACTCCTTAGTAGGGTATTCAAGGCTCTCTATATCCATCCCTATCATACCCTTTTACCTTTACTTTATTTTATTCATTGGAGTAGAAGATTTAAAGCTAGATGGCATGAATAAATTCCATCGCTTTATGCCTAAGGATAATAAGCCAGAAAAGTTAAGTAACTCTCTCAAAATGATGCAGAGAGCCTGGATTCCATGTCCTTTCTACAACACTTAATTAAATCTATACCATGTAGCCTACTCTAGAAAAACTGGGCTATTCTCCTCCCCGTACACACAACAAGTTTTCTTGCTCCTACGTCATCACTCCAATTATCTCCTAACCAGAATTTCCTTCTTCCAGTACCTTCTGTTGCATTCTTACCCATTTCTTTTTAATCGCTTTCACCTATATCTAGGATTTATGTGTCATTTTAAGGTTTGCAAAGCAATTTACACATATCTTCTCATTTTATTTTCCCAATAATCCTGGGAAATAGGTGGTAGTTTTATCCTCACTTTTACATATGAGGAAATTGAAGTAGGTAGAAGTTGTGATTTATTAAGAATCACGTGGCAAGAAAGATTCCAAGACCACGTTGTGGGTGTTTTCCTGGATCCTAGACCAGAACTATATCCATTGGGCCACCTGTCTGACTATAATCAAAGCCATCCTTCTTTCTTGAGACTTTGCACATCTTAAGTATGTTCTTGTGCATTAGTGTATTTCCTTGTTGACATTGTATCTCATCAACAGATAATAAGTTCTACCGGTCTTAATGACCTTTTTATCTCTTCCTTTATCTTATACAGATTTCTGCATGCAAGTACTTCATAAATAATTATTGGATTGAATTGAATAGATATCAAATGTTATCCAAAAGATGCTATTATTTATATAATTGCCAAATACCAGAGTTAATTAAAAAAGAAGTTGGAGATCACTAAGCCTTCTCCCTTGCCTAGTCCAAGAAGCCCCTCTTCATATTCATGATAGATGGCCTTATTTCTCCTTGAAAAAGGATTCAATCCTTTACGAAATAGGAAAGATACTGTTGCAGATAAAGTTTACATTCTCTACGTTGAAACTGACAGTCAATAAAAGCGATTCAAATTCCGAAAATGGAAAGATTTTGGAGAGTATATTTACATGATCAGAATGAATTTGGGGCTTTGATACAGGTCCTGATGAATAATTTTCATTAAAAAATAAGGTCTATTTTAATCTGGCAACATTGTTAATCAATAAATAACAAAGATGTACATCTTTGCTTTTATTTCTATCTGAAACATAATAAAAGTTAAGAATATACATTTATACACATACATATTAAAATCAGCATGCTCTAGTGAATAGGGGATCTTGCCTCCCCCATGGTCTTTGGAATCATGAAAACTATACAAGTTCAAGGCCTGCTTCTGACATGTATTTACTGTACGGTCATTGAAAGTTACTTTCTTAGCAGCCCCATGCAACACTAAAACTGTGTTACAGAGTTACCGATATAATTCAATGGAAGGAGTTTCCACAGTGTGACTTTCTCTACACTGATAAAAAGCACTGGTCTGGACTGAAGGTATCTGTATTTATACAAAATTATGCATATAGAAGATTTAATTAATATCTTTAGCTATTAAAGCAATCCCTGTATGTCTTACTGATTTTACTTTCCAAAGACTATTTAGCTTTTAACTCTTAACATACAAGTTCCTGTCTAACTGAATCTTCTTTAGAACTAACAAACAACAATCTAAAATGCTTTTTACATTGACACATATGTGTATTTTGTGTGTATTTTGTGTGTAGGTGTGTTTATTCCCTAAATATCAGCTCATACTAAATATGAGATATGGCTTATGTAAAGACATGCTACCATTTCACAAAATGAAATATGTTGAATGGGATGGTTGTGAATGCAGAAACTATTCTTGAGGCAGTGATGAAACATCATTCTCCCAAACATGAGGAAAGACTCATTAGTTAGAACTCAGGAAAAGATTTTTTTTTAAAAATTCTAAAATTGTAATATGTTAACATTGTTAACATGTAATATGTTAACATGTTACTGAACATGAAGTATGTTGTCATGGATAGAAAGTAAGCCTCAAAATCAGGAAGATCTGGATACCAGTTCCATGTCTCAATTTCCAGCTATCTGATTTTGGATGGGTCATTTAGCCTTTCAATGCCATCTAAATTTCTAATACTGTAAGTTGCCGAACAGTTGCTGACCTACTTTGCTAAAGTTAGTTCCCATGCCATGAGTTCCATAACACAACAAAACGACACTGATATATATAAAAAAAAATTTTTTTTCATCAGAACATTGTTATTATCATCTAAGGTTCTGAAGAGTCATCAGAATCTTCACACACCGGATAAACAACAACAGACAGAAAGAGAAAGGACTGCTCATGACTCTCAGTAATCTGGTGGGGGGGGGGGGGTAGAGTGTCTGTTTTATCTAATCACAGGAAATACCTCTAAAACATAGGAAACAAGGAAAGAAAGGTGATATTTAATCTCAAAAGGATAGGGAAGGAAGGGGAAAGAAACTATAATGATTAAGGGAACCTTACACGGTAAGGTATTTGTTGAGTTAATTAACAAAAAGATAATTTTCTTCAGTTGATTTGAGAAAATTAAAAAATTGTATTAATTTCCTTTTCCACCAGGAAAGAAAAAAAAAGAAGATCCATGGGTATATCATTACTTTGGCAAATATCTTAGCATTATTAGAGGGGCCCACAGGATCGATCGATCTATCTATCTATCTATCTATCTATCTATCTATCTATCTATCTATCTATCTATAACTATATATATATAGTTAATTAGTTAGTTAGTTGAAAGTTACTTTCAAAAGCCAAAAACAATATATACATATATATTGTTTTTGGCTTTTGCCATCAGGAGGAGTAGTAAATTAACTGGCTACAATTTACTTCCTAAACTGGTCATTTGAGTTTGCTTTTTTTCCTAGTATTTTGAATTCCAGATATGTATAAATTGAGATGTAGACTACTAAAAGGAGATAGCTTGTTAGAGTGAAACTGAAGTATTCCAAATATACACACATATCACGCACATACATACACACACATGCACACACATATATATACAGATATGCATATATATTTCATTAAAATGCATGAATATATATCTTATTAATTATTATTAATGTTGCCTTCATCTGATAAATATCTTAACCTGAAAGAATAATATTTCCTTCATCCATGATGCTAAAAATGGGACACCCATTGTCCTTCTTTGATGGCCCTCTGACTCTTTCAAAATCGCCTCCTGCATTTACATTCAGAAAAATGTTTTCCTGAATTTAACATTTTTGTTTAAACTTATCTCATTCCTGTTTAGTTCATACTTGTTGAAAGTGTAGGTCAGATCCATGCAGAATTATATATTATCATAATAGGAGTGGGGGTAGGGGCTATGCATGATAGTTGTTTTCAAATATTTGAAGGGCTGCTATGGGGAAGGAAGATTGAATATTTTCCACTTGGTCCCAGTTAAAGAAAGAGACAGTTTTCTTCTGGATGTCAAAAAGAGTGAAAAATTAGAGGTATTTAAAATGAATTAGATAGTCATGTGTTGTACTGGTTTTTGCATCCCAGGAGCCCCTCAAGCTAAAGATGGAAGACTATTGTTTAAATATGATGTAAAGAGCAATTTCAAATACAGGTTAGAGTCTAGACATTTGAGTTTCCTCCCAACTCAGATTTGGTGACTTTGTGAAAGTGACATTTTTTTTCTGTTGAATTTACATGCATTCAAAGAAAAAGTGGGTGATGATTTGTTTTACACCATTTGTCCACACCTATAAAATTAGAAATCTTCTAGAAAAAATTTTCCTTAGTTCATAGGACAAAAACAATTTCTCATGTGAATTTACTCACATTTCTTCATTGCATTTATTAAGCATTCACTAATCTCAATTGTGGGGGGAGGGGTAGAGACTACTCCTGGGAATATGAAAGTTCTTATTAAAATTAGCATGCATTAAGTAATATACATTTTTGGTCCTTAGAATAGAAATCACAATTATTCAACCAGATTTTAATTTCTATTTGACAATTTTATTTGAGACTAAAAAGTTTCGGATAAGATCATTTTTTTTTTTGGAGGGCAATTGGGCTTAAATGACTTGCCCAAGGTCACACAGCTAGTTTTGTGTATGTGTGTGTGTATGTGTGTGTGTATGCGTGTGTGTGTGTGTGTGTGTGTGTGTGTGTGTTAAGTATCTGAGGCCAGATTTGAACTCAGGTACTCCTGACTCTAAGACCAGTGCTTTATTCACCCAGCCGCTCCAATAAGATTGTTTTTAAAGGTTAAGATTACAGTCCATTACCTTATTCGTTTCCTTCAGTAATAGAGAAATGCTTAAGTTTGGAGGCTACCAGATGCATCATTGCCTCTGATTTCCAAACTGAGTAGACTTCTAAAAAATGTTGGGCAGAGACATAAAGCAATCAGAAAAATGAAAATAGAATATTTAAATAATGGTACATTGAAACATTTTTAATGATGGAGATTAGATATCACATGTGAAAAAAGGAACAAGGGATTAAAGCTTCCACAAGCCAGATAGTATAAAATTAGTGTTTCTATTCTTTGTTATTATTTGTGCATTTATTAGCCATGAAAGACCTTGATTAAAGTAATACTGATTATAGCTTTACTTGTGTCTGTGGTATTTCCATTACTTCTTCCAAGAATTAATACGGTCAGTTGTAAAATCAGGATGTAACAAAAGGTCACAACATATCCCTTTACCCAAGTGGACTGATATATTTATGTATGATCTTTTGTGTCTGTCTCTTTCTCTCTCTCCCTCTCTCCCTTCTCTCCACATATGTTTATATACATATATGTATATATGCATATATACATATATAATGTCTAAATATTATTTACTTAAATGAATATATATATAGATTCATACATATGCATGTATATTATATATAATTATGTATCACACATGTTGATTTGATCAATTGTGTCTTATATACATAATTAGAAAACATTGGTAGAAATATAGTCACATATAATGTATGTATGTATATACACACACACATACACATCTCTGAATAGCAGCTTTCACTTTAGGATCTTGGCAAGGTTTCAGTTTGGGAAAACACTAGGAAATTTTTCAAAGTTAAACAATGCCTTTTATTTTTCATGTCTGAGCAGTGGGATTACCATTCAAATAGAATATTGTACACAATATTAGCTACAAGACAATGTATGGGATATTTTTGGTTAGCTAATTTTCTTTCTTGTAAGAGATGGTTCAGTCTAGGGAAACCTAGGAAATTTTGTGATGTAAAGACAAAAGGTAAGAACAAAATATGTTTGCTTTTCAGGAGAAAAGAATGTAGCAGAAGAGAAACTGGAAAAGTGGCAGATAAAAAATTGGATTTTGTATCAGAAAGATATGGGATCGAATCATATCCTACCTTGCACATTTATTAGACTTTGTGACTCAGGTTAAGGCCCTTTACTTTTCTGTGCCCACATGTCTCCATTAATAAAATGAGAGTTTTGGACTTTATGTCTTTAAGTTTCCTTCTAACTCAAAATCTGGATTCCTATGATACCTCAAATCATTGTCCTTTCTTGTTGTCTTCATGCCACATATGTGCTTCAGGTACTGTCAAGATTTTCCACAAATTGTCTTGTTCTTTTTTAAAAATCTCTTCCTTACATATTTCCTTCCAGGTTAGAAACAGCATTTAATTGGGTCACTAGAGAATGGTTGGTCTTAAAGCATATGGCACATAGCTTCTCACTTTATATTAGCACAAGGCTTGATAAAATTATAACATCGTTCCTCCATCAACTTTGTGAGATGTCAATGAATAACTGCGGGGCTGATTAAAACTTCTGATTCACTAGTTCTGCCTAGGAAATATTCTACCTGCCTTGGATACAGTGACCTTCAGAAGGAGTTTCAAAGCTTCAGAACCACCCTAATGGAATGTTGCCATGCTAACTCCCACTTCCCTTGAGGAGAAGCAATTTTAAAATAAACATCAGCTCCCTCTCCCAGACATCTGACACATTGCATACAAAGTACCATGAGTCCTGGAGGCTGTTTTGTCCGCCCAGATCTTTAATACATATAGCGTAACAATTTAAAAGATCCAGCTCTATCAGGCCACGGGCATGCCTCAACCTTCCCTTGGCTACCTTTCAAAGAATTTGGATTGACTATCCAAGGAGATCTGTTTCATGTTCTCATTGAAGGGCAAATCCTCCAAAGAAGACAATTGACTAGACTGTTAAGTCTTTAGGCCTTCAAAATGTATTGCCACTGTGCTGGTATGTTACTCACTCCTCTTTTTGTAACGTGTCAGAGGCTATCAGAAAGTTATTTGCTTATAGTCCCTTGATCATTGTAGTCACGCATATCAACTGACTTTCTAATGGGAACATGTTTTAAAAACAGCATGGTTCTACATTGACCACTTGAAATATTTGTAGGAAGAAGAGTGGTGATGGAAGCCCATGTAAGTTTGCCAGGTTGCTAGGTTGTGTCATCTAATAAAACCTAGCTACCCAAGGTAAGCTGTTGGTCCTCAAAGCCCTGGTAATTGAATGAAAGGTAGGAGCAAGTCTTGACATGTGTGGCTCCAAATAGCTACTGTGGGACTTTGGCTCAGGGTGGGGCTCCCTATCTGTCCTGCTACCATTAATAGGTGGGTGGGGTCTAGTTTTATTTGTGCCAAAGATGTCTCTAGGCAAATGGCAAAGTAGGCAAAGTTTATCTTTGATGCTCCTCCCCACCCAATACTTTACCTAACCTTTTTGATATTCTCTTGTCCCTCTTTTTAATTCCCTTCCATCCCTTAAAAAAATGACATATACCAATGAGCTTCATGTATACTTTGATTGATCTTATCAAAGCAAGTGGTACAGCATCATTTACAATCTACTGCCCATACATACCTCGTCATTCTCCCAGTCTCTTCTGTCATTTATTCTTGACCCTAGTTTAAGAATACAGTACTTCTTCTGGCTCCCCTAAGAAGTTTAACAATACATATTTCATTTCATTTGACAGACTTTTTTTTTTTAGAGCATCTATGTACAAGACATCATGTCTTTCTGATTCTGAATTCTGTGCATATAATACCAAACTCAGTAATTTTGTCTTTCTTTTTTCTAAGTGTGTAATAGAACCTAGATGCAGAGCTCAAAGGGCTTTTTGAGATCATCTAATCCAAAGTCCTTCCTCATTTTCCAGATGAGGAAATAGGTCAGGGAGGTCCAGTGACGTGCCCAAAGTCACATAAGCAGTAAGTGACAGGCACAGGGTTTAATGCCAGCTCATCTGAGTCTACAGTCAGCATTCTTTGGATTTTTCTCTCTGCTTCTATGAAGGCAAGCTTAGTGGACATTTTACCTGTATGGAGTTAAACAGAAGTTCTTTATATCCAAATGGTTTTAGGAGGGCTATATCTGCCTTGGTTTTATAAATTTGTGTTGACTGTGAAGGAGGTCCTTGAAAAAAAAGAAAGAAGTCTAAAACGTCTATCTCTTGAATAACTAAGTATTAGCAAGGTCCAGTCATATCCCATAGTTGGGTTCCTTTCATAATCTGTGTCTACCAGACTTGGTACTTTCATGCTGACCTATGATTTTCAGGGAACACTACCATGCTGCAGTGTCTGGTCTATCTTCATGAGTCTGTACTCGTGACTGCTGACATGACTCAAGATCTGTCATTCTTTTTCTGTGGTTGCCTTGCTCCAGGCTCTGCTACAGACTCCACTAAGATATAGCTGCTGCTTATAGATAGAGAATGAGGAAGTACCCCAATGGCAACTGGCATAATAAGAAACTCACTAAGTTGGGGCAAAAAAACAAACTGAAGGGGCAATGGGGAACAATTTGGAAACACAAAGAGGTGAGGAGTGCAGTACAGAGATTAATTCAGAGACTGGCTCTAAACCATTTAGACCTGAAGCATCTAGCTCTTTAGCAGAAAAGACATTACAGGGAGGGCATTTGATGTTCCTCTGACCTGACCAGATCCTCACCTCACATGTGCTCCTGATATCAGGATCTGGGATGACCCTTGCTCTAGGCAACAGAGAAACAGAAAGAATAGCCCTTCCATTAATAGCATAATAATGTTAGGACCTTTACCCTTGGGGGGAAAATAGCACCATTATGGTGTGATGGTGTCCATTCTGAGCCACATTTGGAACCTGAAATCTGGACCAACTCAGGTTTCTTTCTCCACCATATTTCAACTGAACCCCAATGAAATATGCTTCTCTATTTCTTTTCTGAAGGTAGAATAAGGTAGGATGCTGAACATAGAGTCAGGAAGACCTGAGTCCAAATTCCACCTCAAACACTTAAGAATTATGTGACTGGACAACAAAATCATTTAACTTCTCATGGCCACAGTTTGCTCATCTGTAAATTAGGGGTTGGGTGGCTGGGTTTGGATTTAATGTTCTCCAAGATCCCTTCCTACTCTGATATGATGATTCCTTTTAAGTTGTAAGCTAGTTAATTTAGCAAACAAATCTGTTCTGATGTGTTCATAGGAAAGATCTAGAAAGGGGTGGTTTTCCATTTCCTTCTCCAGCTCATTTTGCAAATGAGGAAACTGAGGCAAACAGGGTTAAATGACTTGTCTAGGTCACACAGCTAATAAGTGTCTGAGGCCAGATTTTAACTTAGTAAAATGAGTCTTCCTGACTCCACATCTGGCACTATGCTTCTGAAAATAAAGCCCTTTCCTATCTTACCTGAGAGTAGGAACAGTATTTATAATGCCTGACATTTACTTAGTACTTCAAAGTTTTCAAAACATTTTACAGACATTATTTCACTTGAACCTTTCTATACTTTTGTGAGGCAGGTTCTGCAGGTATTATGAGACATTCTGCTAACAGGAGTTTCAGGACAGTGAAACAACACCTCCTGCCTCCTTGCCAGGCTTCCAGAAGGCTATGGGCTTTATCACCAGGCCTTGCTCGAACTTGCTGTGAGACCCAGAATGTACTACTGCCAGACCTTGCTTGCACAAGGCCATTATTCTAGAGATCATGGGATACAGCAACATTAACTACCCCCAGACACGTATAAACTTACTGCTGACCTTGAGGGCAGCTAAATGAAGACCTTGAACTTTCTACTTAGCTGTCTGGCTCCTGTCATCTATCATTACTGTGCCTCGCCTCTTCTCCACTGGTCAGCATATTCCAACCTCCTCTCTCTATCACTAGGCCAGTGGTGTTAAAACCAAAATGACCCTTTAAACCATCAGAAAATAAAAAGGGAAATCCCATTCCACATAACTATAAAATTTATAAAATATTTCGAAATAAAGTATTGCATTCATTGTTTGTTATCATTACTATTTTTATCTACTGATTTCTTATCTGCTACCTATAAATGCACTTATATCTCTCTCCTTCTCAGGTCCTATCATCCCCACTGGATAGCATTCTATATATGTTTTCTTACTTCTGATTGAGGTCTCTGTAATCTGCCTCTTAACCTCATCATTCAAGTGAAACTCCTCTTTCCAAAGTTACCAATTGTCTCTTTTTTTTTTTTTTTTTTGCTTTTTGGAGGGCAGTTGGGGTTAAGTGACTTGCCCAAGGTCACACAGCTAGTTTTTGTGTTAAGTGTCTGAGGCTGGATTTGAACTCAGGTACTCCTGACTCCAGGGCCAGTGCTCTACTCACTGCGCCACCTAGCTGCCCTCCAATTGTCTCTTAAAGACTAAATCAGATGGCTTTTTTTCTCAATTCTTATTTATCTGGATATTGTTCTTTCTAGGGTGTGTGTATGTGTGTGTGTGTGTGTAATAGCAGTTTAGCAGATACTTAGCACTAAGTTACTAAGTGCTAAGTATCTGCTAAACTGATTGCTATTACAGAGTATGTGTATGTGTGTGTGCATGTGTGCATGTGTGTGTGTGAGAGAGAGACAGACAGAGACAGAGACACACAGAGAGAGAGAGAGAGACAGAGAGAGAGAGAGAGAGAAAGAGAGAGAGAGAGAGAGTGTGTGTGTGTGTGAGAGAGAGACAGACAGAGACAGAGACACAGAGAGAGAGAGAGAGAGAGAGAGAGAGAGAAAGAGAGAGAGAGAGAGAGACAGAGAGACAGAGAGAGAGAGAGAGAGAGATTTCTCTTGGTTTTCCTCCTTTTACCTACTTATCCAGTCAGTCCTTGCTAACATTTTTGGCTGAATCTTTATCCAGGTCAAATCCCATAACTGTTTTTCAGTCATTTCAGTTGTGTCCAACTCTTCATGACTCCATTTGATTCTTCTTTTTTTCCTTTGCAGGAATAATGGAATGGTTTTCCATTTCCTTCTCCAGTTCATTTTTCAAATGAAGAAACTGAGGCAAATAGTGTTAAATGACTAGGGTCACACAGCTAGTAAGTGTCTGGGGCCGGATTTTAACTTAGTGAAATGAGTCTTCCTGACTCCATGTCTGGCACTGTATCTACTGCACTATTTAGTTGTTCCCAATAACTGTGGGTGTCCCCAAAGACTAGGCTTTAAGATCTTTTCTTTTTGCTCTATATATGTTCTCATTTGATTTTATCAGTTCCCATGGATTTGATTATCATTTGACAGAAAATTCTCAGATATGTTTCTTGTCTTCATTTTGCTTAGCTCCAGTCCCACATCATAATGTGACTATTAGACATTCTGAACCAGATCTATGGTAGGCCTCTTAAACTCAATGCAGATAAATCAGAACTCATTTTTTTTTTGCTCCAAATCCACCCTTCTTACAACGTTCCCTATTATCAAGAGAAACACCAAGATTCAAAACTTAACATCATTCTTGACTCTTCCCTCTCATTCATTCCTCATATCTAATCAGTTGCCAGTTCTTACAATTTAGTTCCACTCCATTTCTCATATAAGCACCCTCATTTGCCCTCACAAAGTCACCACCTTAGTCCAGACCATCATCTCCACTTTCTTGGACAATTTCAATAGCATACTTTTTAGTCTCCCTGTTTCCACCCCAATGAATCCTCCCACAATGACCAAAATTATTTTCCTAAAGTGCAAATCCAAGCAAGTCTGTCCATACTCATTAAACATTAGTGTCCCCCTAGTCTTGACAAAATAAAACTTCTCTGTTAACAACCCGGCCCTTTCCTACCTCTCCTATCTTCCTGCGTGTTACTCCTGTCTATGTAATTTATAGCTGATCGTATTGGCCTATCATTGTCCCTCACATATGGCATTCAATGTCTCATCTCTATGCTGCTGCATTAGTTGTCCTCTGTATCCATTATGCCCTCCCATCTTATCTCAGCCTCTTAGAATCAGTTCAAGCATCACCTTCAGCTTCTGGCCTTTCCTGATTCCTCCAATCAAGCAGTCCTATTTCTCTACTATCATCTTGTATCTCTTTTATATGTAACTTCTTACATATACATGCATACCTCTTACAGATAGAAGGATGATTGGATTTATTTTGTTTTGCCTGAGATAAAAACTAAGACCAGAGCATAGAAATAACAGGGAGTCAACTTTCAGTACAAACTTTTTTTTAAAAAAGAACTTCCTAAAAATTTGAATTATCTTAAAAATACAAGGGATCCTCTCATGAAGTTTTGCTTTCTCTGACCATGGAAGATTTCAGTGAAAAGATGAACGCATTTCAGGGATATTATGGATGAGGTCCATGTTCTGTATGCACTCTACAGGGCTGAACTAGGTGATTCAGTGGATAAAGCATAGGATGTGGAGTTAGGAAGACACGAGTTAGAATCATGTCTCAGATAAACTTGTCATGTGATTTGTCTGTTTCCTCATTTGTAAAGCGGGAATAAAAACAAAAGTTACCTCATAGTATTTGCTGTGGTGATCAAATAATTGAACATGTCTAAAACACTTTGCAAACCCTAAAGTGATATACAGGGTGTCCCAAAAGTCTTAGTGCAGTTTTAACTTATTTAAAATTGTCCCAAGACCTTTGGAATACCCTATGTAAATGCCATCAGCAGCAGCACCATTTTCTTTATTATCATCATCAACAACTTTGGTGCTTCTAATCTTAGAATTTTATGAATCCGTATTTTACTTATACAAAAGGCTGTCCTTAATTGATGCTACTCTAGCTAGTTTGGGGCTTTTATTCAATGGAAAGGTATTATTTAACAGAAAGAGTAGAGAAGGAGAGAATCAAGACAGTAGCAACTGAGATAATGGGCTACCATTCTTAGCTGATTTTTCTTTGGGGGTTATTAAAATGTCTGTTCTACTGCTTAGTTTGGGAACTTGCCATTAACCACAAGTTAAGCAATCTCTCTATGAAGCTGGCCACATAGTAGGCACTCAATAAATACCTGTTGACTGACTGTCTACTGTAGCAAAAGCATCATGAGATTGCTAAAACCTTCACTGAGAAGGTTGGCACCTCCCTCTGCACAAGAATAGACTATGACACATCAGCACGATTCTGAATCACATTAGTACTTTTATCTAATGCTGGTTCATTTAGATTCTTAACGTTCAAACTTTAAAGTAGACAATGTGTTACACTTAAATGTATCATGTAAATGTAAAAATATAGAATAAAGAACTGTGGGAACTCTGGTTCTCCTTGTGCTCTTCTAATAATATAAGTGATGTATTTTCCACCCTAATCACACCTAATTTACTGTCCATTATCTCAGGGTAATTATTTGGGTACTTTTCGTGACCTTTCTAGGTTCCATGTTCCATTCTTGCTCTAAAAATCTATATAATGCTAAATTCTATCTTTTTATGAGGTAAGACAATTCTGTTATTTGGGAAACTTCCATAATCCCCTGAATTGTTAGTTCTTTTTCCTTCCTCATGTCAGTATGTGACTATTTTTATGTATAATATCATATGCTTACCTATGTAAATTCTTTGGAGGCAGAGGGTCTATTTTTAAAAATTATGTCTGGACATCCCAAATGCTTTCCACCATCTTTTACATGAAGTAGGAATTTAATAAGTGCCCATTAATGTCAGATATACCACACCCAGAATTTTCTATTTTTCTTAAAGGGTATCATGTAAAATCAATTACAAAAAGAGTTCATCAACGCATTGCTTCTGTTTGATCCCAGAAGTAAGAAGTAAGGAAAGCTTGTTGAAGTTTCACAGAACTTTTAACCCAATAAAAAGAAAATCTTTCTAATAATTAGAGTTGTCCCCATGGTGAAATGAGCTTCATTTTTAGGATTATGAAGCACTGGAGTATATGACAACTTGCAAGGAATGTTCTCTAATGGATTCATGCCTTAGATAGGGCTGGACTATACAATTCTAAGGTGTCTTATAACTCTGAGTACACATAGTATAGTGTCTGGCATTGAAAAACAAGCATAGAAAGGGATCCTGCCATCTTCTCCTGATCTGTGACATCTGTGGCCATAAATTATCTCCAAATCGTCTAATATCTGCAAGCTTCTGAAGAGTAGATTAATATAGTAGATGGCCTGATGACCCTTATATTTCAGTACTTTGATGAATCCATGGCAAATGTGAGCATTCTCTACTTGAAAACAGTATAGACCACAGTCTATTCACTAAACCCCCCTAGCTCAACATAATTCAACATAGTTGTTGCTTACAGGCCATATGTTGAGATATCTAAGCAATCTGTGAGCAGAAGTGATATGTCAGGGAAACACTCTCTCTTCACCTCTGACTTTAGGTCCCAGACTCATTTCAAATCCCACTTTCTGTAGGAGACCTTTTCAGGTCACACCCAGTGCTAGAATTTTCCTTCTGATACAATTTTTCCTCCATTTACATTGCTTATTTCTTGAGTGAATAAAGTTAATTTCATGTTGTTTCTCTTATTAGAATGTAAGATCTTTGAAACTACTGGGGTTTTTTTGCCTTCATAACTTTGGTGGTTAGCAGAGTGTCTGGAATATTATACATTTTCAATAAATGCTCAATAAATTAATAAATGCACATGTATTCATTTATACACATTTATACATTTACACATACATTTATACACATATGCATATGCACGTAAGCATACATAAATGCACATGTACAATATACAGATATACATGCACGCATACATACATACATACATTTGTTGTTGTTCAGCCATTTTCTGGTCATATTTGACTCTTTTTGACTGCATTTGGGGTTTTCTTGGCAAAGATACAGGAGTGATTTACCATTTTCTTCTATGTTACTTCTACGTTACTTCTACAGATGAGGAAACTGATGCGATTTGTTCAGGGCCACAGAGTTATTACTTGAGTTAGTTTTTGAGATCAGATTTGAATTTAGAAGGATGAGTCTTCCTAACTCCAGGCCTGGTACTCTATCCACCTCACCACCTAGTTGTCCCTTAAGACATAGATAGATAGATAGAGAGAGAGAGAGAGAGAGAGAGAGAGAGAGAGAGAGATGATAGATAAATAGTTAGACGATAGATGATACATAGATGATAGATAGATACACAGACAGATAGCCCCATATATTATTTACATATGTGTACATATATATGTATGCATGTTTATGCATGCATGAATGCATGCACATGCACATTCATATTGTCCACCCCATTTGAGTATAAGCTACTTATGGACAGGAACTCTTTCATTTTTGTCTCAGTATCCCAATGCTTAGCACTGTGTCTGGTGAATGGTAAGCACATTCCTTCTCAGTCAATGAATTGACTGACTCAAAGCTATAAGAGATACATTCTCCAGAGCCTTCTGATTGATTTCTAATACATGACCTTTTATGTTTGTTAGAATTAAAGAGAGTAAACTCCAAGGAGCTGATGTCAGTTACTTCCTAGGAAGCAGAGAAATTGATCATTCTGACATTACATTACTTTAACAGGGACCTTTCAGTGACTCAACAAAAAGTACTTACATTCTTTGAATACAAATTCTTTGAGAGTTGTCTTTCTGTCCTCAGCTTCTAGCAGAGTACTCATAGTGGGTGCTTAATAAACATTTGTTGATTAGTTAATTGAGAATACATTCCTCAGTCATAGAACATGACTTCCCTAGGAATAAATAATTGGGGCAGTGAGGTGGTCCAATAGAGTGCCAGGCCTGGAGTCAGGAAGACTAAGTTCAAATCAGGCCTCAGACAGCTGTGTGATCATCTGAGCAAGTCACTTCACCCTGTTTGCCTCAGTTTCTTGATTTGTAAAATGAACTGGAGAAGGAAATGTCAAACCACTCCAACATCCTTGCTAGGAGCCAGACACAACTAGAAACAACTGAATAAAAACAAGAAAGAGTAAATAAATGTACACAGAACAAATCCAAATATCTTACCAAGGGACAGTCGAAGACAAGAAAATCTAAAATCACAGGCTGCTTTTGATTAAAATTTTTCTCCAGTCATCTCTTTTCTGTCATACTTATTCATTTCAGTCCCATTGATTTTCTTCCTATATCTCTCTTCCACTCAACCCAGCTCTCTATTGTGCATTCTGAAATCTCCATTCTATTACTAATAAACTATCTTGAGTATTAAACCTATGTCTTTCCTCTGGAAATTATTTGTCTATATTTTACAATTAATTTTAATGTATGTGTTACTCTGTATCCCTAGTCACCCTCACTCCTCCACACCCAGAAACAAATAAAAGCTCCTTGAAGTCAAGGGCTAATTATTTCTATCTTTCTATCTCCTATGTCTGGCCCATAGTAGGTACTTAATCATAATTTTTATTGAATGTTAATGAACTGAATTGAAAGTGTGCTGTTATTTTTATCCACAACCCTAAGGGGATTGTTTTTGGAAGACAAAAAGAGTTTCAATTTCATATTCAGAGTGTAAGCTGCCACTGAAAAGATCTGTTGTATTCTTTACTCTTTGTCAATATATTTTTCTGAAAACTGGGAAATGAAATGTTTTACTTTTACTCTGTGAAATCAATCCTGTGTAGATAACAGTATATATGAATGTGATATAATCGAAGTGTTTGTGTCCATGTGGGTGTGTACATTGGCAATGCACAAAATACAATGATACATTTCACATTTTTAGCCATAGTTGGAAGCCGGGATTTAGAGTTCTTCTAATTCCTGTTCAAATGCAAAGAAGAGGAGGATCCTGTCTATTCAGACAAGAATAAACATTGGACCACAAAAGAATAAGATGAAAAGAACTTACACACACCATCAACAGCTTGGTGCCATGGATAGAGTATTGGACTTAATTCAGAAAGTCCTGACTTCAAATATAGCCTCAAACACTTTGCTACCTTAACCTTAAAGCACTAAATAAATGTTAGTCATTAATACTTAATATTAATGATGATAATAATACAATCAATAATGTCATTTAGTATGTTCCAGTTGGGAAGTTAAGATTTATTAAAGATAGAAGGCAACTCAGAAATCATCTAGTTCAAATCTTTCATTTTAAAGAATCCATTTCTCATTCTGTAATTTGTTCAGATACAGAACTGTTTAGTTTCAGCCACAGGACTGGAATTCAGATCTCTACAACTCCTTTTGGCACAATGTTCTTTCCAATAAAGTCTTCATTCAATTTTCCACTCCTCTTAATACCTAAACTTGAGTACAGGTAGACAATTTTCTTCTTTAAAAAAAAGTTTAACATTTTTTTTACCATATAGTAAGTTCTGTTCCTCCCACATAATCCCCCCAAACTCTTCCTTATAAAAAGGAAAACATTTGAACAAAGCCAACTGATCCAGTAACTGTGTTTTAGATTTTAAATAAGCTAAAAGAGATGTTCAAAGTGTAATGAGATCAAATGAAAAGGGAACTACTACTAGTTTGGGGAAATCTAGGAAGGATGAATGGAGGAAATTTTTGAGGCAGGTCTTGAAGAATTAATAGGTTGGGGGTGGCTAGGTGGCAGTGAATAGAGCACCGGCCCTGGAGTCAGGAGGACCTGAGTTCAAATTCGGCCTCAGGCACTTAACACAAAAACTAACCATGTGACCTTGGGCAAGTCATTAAACCCAACTGCCCTCCAAAAAAAAAAAAAGCAAAAAAAAAGAAGAATTAATAGGTTGTTAATAGGTGAGTGTTTACAGAGAAGGGAGAGTATTTAAGGCATAGAAAGTAGCTTGAGCTAAGGAACCAAGGCAGAAAAATAGCAGAAAATGTGAATTCAGTGTAAATTATGTTTAGCAGGAGAAAAAGTTGAAAAAGCAGGTAGATAAAAAATCATAGATTATCTTGCATGTCAGACTAGATTGGCTAGACTTTTATTCAGTTTGCATTCATTGCAGGTTTTGTGAAGGTTGTAGTGATGTTATCAGACTTGTGCACCAGGAAAATTATACTGACACATGCTTGGATTGGGTTGGAGCATGAAGACACTGGAAGTTGGGAGACTGGTTGGGAAACTATTGCAATGGTTTAGGGGAAAATGTAATAAAGGTGTCTAGCAGGGTGGTGCCACTGGAAATGACAAGGAGTAAAAAGATGGGAGAGATGCTATGATATAGAAAATATGGGATTTGAACAAGGCATATGACTGAAGCAAAGGTGACTCCAAGGTTTAAAATATGGATTAATAGCAAACCGTTGTGTCATTGCCAGGAAGAGAAAAATAAGAAACTAGTGAATGAATCAAGGAAATGCATTTATTAAACTCATTATATGGCAAGTACTGTTCTATGTATTACAAACATAAATAGAATAATGAGAGAATCTTTGCTCTCAAGTACATCTTCTCATTAGGGCAGAGTATACTTGCTATAGAGTAAGGTTCTAATGTAGGGAAGATAGGAAAGCCTAGAAATCCTAAAGATTCAATGCCAGGGTGGATAAAAGGATAAAAGGCCCAGGAATCCTTGTGGCAAATTGCCAAGTCAGATGTCATTGCTTAGGGGTCTGAAGGGCAAAGGAGCAGAGCAGGTAATAAGACATAGTGGCTGTCTATCTAAATGGAAGGTTCTAATTAGTGGCATCCAACTCCTCCAAATAGTGTCAGAAGCTGTGTTTGTTCTGTAGGACAGGGAGGCTATAGAACTACAGCCCTGTAATATTGGCAAGTAAGAAACTGGCTTGAACATTGAAGTAGAAGGGGCATTCTAGGTTCCTCCCTGCAGGTTTGGAAATAAAAAGTATGTTTCAGGGTCCATTTAGGAAGAGGGAAGAAAATATTGGCAGGAAAGTTGAGAGAAATGATTTGGCAGCTATTCCTGACTGGCACCCCCAGAAAGTCTTGGAAGTATTGGGCAGATGATGCTGTCCAACCATAGGTTCCTCACAGGGCTCTGTCCTATGCTTTCTTCTGTTCTTGCTCTATACTTGGTGATCCCATCAGCTCCCATAAATTGAATTATCATCTCTATGCTGAAGATTCTCAAATCTACAGATCCTGCTCCAACCTCTCCCCTGATCTCCAATCTTATATCTCCACTTGTCTTTTAGATATATCATAATGGATTACAGCAGACATCTTAAATTCAACATTTCCAAAATTAACTCATTATCTTTATCCCTAAGTCCCTCCCCGCCTTCTCCATTTTTATAGAATGCATCACAATCCTCCTAAGCTCTCAGGCTCACAGCCTAGGAGTCAGCCTCAGTTCCTCACTATTCTCCTACCCCAGTGTCATATCCAATCTGTTTCCAAGGCCTGTCAATTTTACAGTTGCAAGAATATGTTCATTTTTCTTTTCTGTTACTGTCACTACTCTGGTGCAGGATCTCCTCACCTCACACTTGTGATGAGGTGTAGGCTCTGGGACCCCTTTCCCCTTTTTGAGCTCTCCTTGATTCTTTGGCTCTGGGAAAGTAAACCTTCCCAGGGAAGACATTTGCCTTAGGTCATGAGCATTAAGTTGTGGCTCTGCCCAAGTCTTTAGACCTCCTTTGTTCCAATGGTTTCCCACCCTTGAATTGGCCTGGCCCACCATTGTCTGTAGTCTCCAGGTAGCCTCCAGCAACTTCCCACCCTTAATCACTCATTACTGGATTCTGATCTCATCTTGACTCCTGAAGGCCCTCCCTACTGGAGTCTGACCTCATCTGACTCCTCCTGAAGACCCTCCCCAATCTCCTCCTCTGGACCACCTCGAGATTCCTCCCACAACCATATTGTATATAAAACCCCATCTTCCCTCCATGTGTGTGAGAGTGCCTTAGAATGCCTTAGTAGAGACTTTGCTCTGTGAGAGCACTGTAGAATAGCTTAGCAGAGACTTGCTCTGTGAGAGCACCTTTAAATGACCTAGCACCCCATGTGGTGAACTTGGAACTTTCAATAAACTTTACTTTTTCCTTGGCTGAGAAGACTTGAATGGAATTCTTTCCGCAGGACTGGTATGTTGGTATTTAGGGGTCTCAGGCAGCCCTAACCCTCTTTGGGCTCCTCTTCACTTGGACTATTGCAATAATTTGCTGGTGGATCTACCTGCCTCAAGTCTTTCCCCACTTTATTCCATTTACAATTGAGCAATTAAAGTGATTTTCTTAAAGTACAAGTCTGACCATGTTGTGGAGTTAACTGTTTCAGTCATGTTCAATTTTTCATGACTCCGTTTAGAGTTTCCTGGCAAACATACCAGAGTGGTTTGCCATTTCCTTCTCTAGCTCATTTTACAGATGAGGAAACTGAGTTAAACAGGGTTAAGTGACTTGTTCAGGGTCATGCAGCGAGTGTCTGATGTTGACTTGATCTCAGAAAGATGAATCTTCCTGATTCCAAACCCAGAGCTCACCATCATACCCTATATTCAATAAACTCCAATGGCTCCCTATTGTCTCCAGGAGCAAATACAAAGTGTTCTGTTTGTCATTCAAAGCTCTTTATAACCTATCCCACCTCATCCCTTTTCCAGTTTTCTTACACTTTACTCGTAGATATGTATGTATTCTTTAACCCAGTGATGTTGGCCTCCTGGCTATCAAAGAAAGCTCTCAAAGGAGCATTTTTCTCAGACTGATCTAAATGCCAGGAATGTTCTCCCCCTTTATCTTTGGTTACTGAAACTCCTAGCTTTCTTTAAGCTCCAACTAAAATCCCATCTTCTACACTACAGGAAGTCTTTTGTTGGGAAAGGCTTTTTATTCTTCACTTATTTACTTACTTTGATGCTATGCTTATTTTTACATATTTACTTACTGTTTCTCCTATTAGATTATGAGCTCCTTGAGGACAGGAACTATCTTTTTCCTTTTTTTTTTCTTTCCCTAGTACACTGTTTTTGGCACATAGTAGGTGCTTAATAAATATTTAATGATTGTGGAAAGAGGTTACAGAATCTGCTTCTGAAGGAGTCATGATGATGTATCATAGAAGTGTCTTGGAGAGATTTTGGAGCATGTGTTATTTGAAGTCCCGACCACATCTAAACCCTAAACCTCAACAGAGCCTCTGTCATTCTCTTTACCTGCTCTGTCTTAGTATATCTCTACTTTTAGTGTTATTTCTTCACCAATGATATCAAGTAAGAGACAAGGCTTCAAGTGGGGAGGCCTTGAACCTTCTCCCTCAGAAACCCATATGCCTGCCATGATCTCATACAGGCCTTGGATTTTTGCATATCTTGATATTTTGGGGCTATCCTGGATTATGTAGTTATTGATACCCGATAGACTGAGGACTGAGAGGTAACTTCCAGGACTCAACCTTGTAGTAGTTGAGACAAGAATTCATCCAGTAATGATATTGCATTTGGGTGTCAACTTGGTGGGACTGATACTATGTAGAATTTTCAGCCCATTATCTCCCATTATCTCCTTTCACCCCATTAAGGTGGTATAGGAGAGAGTATTCTCCACAAGTGTTAGAGGGAAATGTTCTTGCAGTATATTTGAAATAAATATTCCTTTGTAAAATCCGATGAATATTAAGCAGTTAAACAGAACGTAACAGAACCTGGGGAGAGGATACCTGGAATTGAGACTTAAGAAAATTGCATTAGAGAAAAGATAGCCCAAACTTTTCCCTATATCCATAGAACCCTGAGAGGGGATATATAGCTACCTGACTCTGGGATATTGAACCAAAGCATACTAGCTATACTAAGGAATTCTTTGTCTTGCCTTTTGCTTCACCCATTCACCTTTAGGACTTTCAGACCTAGACATTTCTGACTTGAAGTTGAATTTTAGTCTTCCCCTCCTAGAGAGTAAGGACAGTCTATTTTTTTTTCTATAAAATTCACACTTAATAAATGCTTTTTCCTTTCTGCATCTATAGTTGGTCACCTTTGGGCTTTAATTTGAGGGGAGGAGAAAGAGGGAGCTCTTTTGGCATTGGCTCAATACTCTTAGTAAAAGAGGAGACATAGGGGGG
>JAQQSW010000155.1:67781-80582 GCA_028646575.1 Pseudocheirus occidentalis
ATATATATATATATATATATATATATATATATATATATATATGTACACACTCATATAGTCTTTTTAGGAGATGTTAAGTTCCCTGAAGGCAGTATCTGTGATTTATTTCATCTTTATCCCAAGTGAAGCATAGATCCTTTCATAGAGGTGACCCTTGTAGAAATGTCTAAATTTGAATGAATCTAATTTTTCCAACCCAAAATATGACTCATACTTTGAATTCATATGAGAGGATTCATACAAATATATTTCCCCAAGCATTTACTTCCTCCTCTGATTGATACAAACTTGGAATCAATTCAGTTTCACCCTGAAATTGATGAATTGTTCTCTATGACTATTTCATCCAAGAACTTAATGTCCTACATTTCTGGTAGCAACAAAACATGGATGAGAGTTAAGTTTGAAGCACTTTAGAATTTAGAGATTGGGCATCAAGATTATTTTTATTCTCTCCCTTCTTTTCCAAAATAATTCATTAGCATACACATACATGTAGACATACACATGTATATGTGTATATATATACATATATATTCAAAATAGGCTCAACTATAGGGTTTCTTTACATTTTTTGTATCTTTGATCCTTTTGACAGTGTGATGAAGTATATGAATACCTTGTAAGAATAATATTTTTAAATGCATAAAATAAAATGTATTGAGTTACAAAGGAAAGCAACTAAGTTTAAATAGTTATCAATTTAAAAAAAGTTCACTTGCTTGGGTTAAAAACCCCTCTTTTCAGACCATTTTCAAAGATGTTGGAAGATATGTTCTATCTATCTACTAATAGTCCTTAGCATCTGCTCAGTAACTTGGTATGTAGACATGACTGAAGATAACAATCAGCTCTAAGTAGACTGTTCTATTGGGATTTATGGTATTACTGAGTGGGAGGTAGGGACTTTCCTGTTTCCATCAGAAGCTTCTTGGGAGCATTTAGAAAGTAGTGGATCCACGTGTTGTCTGCCTAAAATATGTAATTACTATCATCATTGTTACCACCAGTGTATTTACATTTATAAAGAGGGCTATTTCAAAGAGTTTAATTCACTCCTTATGAAAGTAGCCAAAACTCAAAATGAGCAGAAATACATTTGAGATTAGAACATCAACTGACTTCTCCCCCACCTATTTTTCTGGAAATTCTGAAATAAGCAGAATTCAACATCATCAATAAAACCCCAACTCTTCTCTGCTTTTATAATGGACATAGGTAATCCAAAGAAAGATAAAATAACAAAGGGCAAGATCTGAAAATAAAGAGTGAAAAGGAAGGGAAAATATATGTATAGACAGTAAGGAGAGTGGGGGGCTAGATACATAATTTTATCATATGTTTTCTAACAATGCTAAGGAAACCAAACTTACTGGCAGTTCCCTAAGTGTTGTAATTTTCTTCAGGATGTTTTGGTTGCATAGACACAGTGACACTTTTGTTTTCAAGCCTAGTATAACATCCTCAATACCTCATAAGCTTGTGTCTTGGTCTTTTCTGTGGGAAAATGAACATACTTTTAATAAAATGATTCAATAATTACTTAGGATGTCATCCCATTAATAAGTTCTGAAGTGTTTTACAAATGGGTAAAAATGTGATTGTCAAATAAACAATTATTCTCTTTCTCATTTTTGTTTACCAATAGAATGTGTTTTGAGTGAAGGTACAAAGACAAAAGTGAAGCAATTCATAAGAAGCTTATAGTCTACCATGGTGTATCCACCATGTACAATAACAAGTCGATTTCAAGAATATTCAAAAGGATGAAAGTTCAGAAGGGAAAAAAAAGAACACTAAAAACTGAGGGACATCAAGAAAGACCTTGTGTACAATATGGTATCTAAGCTGTACTTTGAAAGAAGCTAGGAATGACAAGAGACCAAGGTGAGATCATTGTGCATTCCAGGCATGGTGGATCACCTTCAAGTATCAGAGAAGTTTTCATGGTCAATTGCAACCTATGCACCCTCATTTAGGAAATATCTATGACAGTGATATAGATATGAACAATAATGTCCTGGCCAGCTTTCAAACAGAACAAGTAATGAAAGGGAGCTAGAAGGTTTGGCAGATAGGGTTTGACTTTACAAAATATACACACATACATACATACATACATACATACATACATACATACATATATATACATATATGTGTGTATATCTATCTATCTATCTGTCTATCTTTCTATCTATCTATCTATCTATCTATCTATCTATCTATCTATCTATATCTCAAGTGGCTAAAGAAAGCATATGCTTTATGATTGAGAAGCAACTTGTACCTGAATTATCAAGCAAATTTTTTTCTTATTGTTCAGTTGCTACTGTCATTCACTGTTACCCCCAAATAGATGCCCTCTGTTCAATTGGAAACCAGAGCATTACTGCTGAAAAGTAAGGAAGCTCGAATTGTGTTCTGACCCAGCTAGATTTGGAAAAGATCTTCTACTCTGGGTGGGAGAACTTGTTCAGTGAGTTTGATTTCCTTCCTGATTTGGAAGACCAAAACAATTCAAAAAGGGCTGGGGAGTTGAATTTTTATCTCTAGATCTTTTCTTGTTTGCCCAAAGCCATTGATAAGAGTAACTTTTATTCTCATCTTCCACTTTGGCACTGTCAAACAATGCAACTTCTTGAGTCATGGAGTAGAAAAGCATTTTCTTCTGTTCCCTCCTAGGTTCTCTGAGGCAATACAACTTGGGGCCCAAAGAATTGTGTGATTGCCATTGAAGATCAGCTGACAGAACCCTTTTTTATGCAGTAGACACCAGTGCCTAAATAAGGATTCCAGGTCATCTAAGTAGACAGGGGAGGTGCTATGGGAGAATTTGTCATCATAGACTCTCCGGGCTCTGCCCCATCACTGCTTCCTGAAATGAACTATGTGATCTGTGACAATTTCAAACTGAGCTGTTTTTCCTAAGTCTACTGAGAAAGAATCAAGAACTGGGAAACCATAATTAAGCAATCCCATCAAGTGCCTTCCTCTGGGAATTTTATTGTTTGTCATCCTACCAGTCCAAGGATGAATTGAGCTAAATAATTTCTTATGAGCCACTGTATTTTAAGTAATTAGCATGGCACCATAGTGAGAAATTATGACTTATCAGTATTTTACAAATGTAATTGTTAGTTAGATATTCAAAAAAAGTAGCATGTGAATTATTTCTAAAAGAATGGTTTTTGTAGTATCTCAGGAAAATAGACATAGATAGATAGATAGACCAAATATTTACTGTGTTTACTCTGTACCAGGAATTAGGAATAAAAATACAAACCAGTAAAATTATTCCTGTCCACAAGGAGTTTACAACATAATTGAGGAAGAAAACATAGAATAGGAAGTGGAAGGTTGGAGGGGAAATGAGCAAGTCCTGTTTCACCTTCAATATAAAATGAAAGATCATTTAATAGAGTCCAGAATCCCAGGGCAGAGTCTAAGATTCAAGTCAAAAGAGATGAGAATGATGATCTGAGTGCAGTTACATTAGCATTAACAGTGACCTTGCTACTTTTTGATTAAAAGAGAGGATAAATAGTTGGAAAAGATTAATAATTATTTTAATTCTATATGTAATAAATAACCTCTAAATATAAAAAGGACACATAATAATCACTTAAAGATGGATGCTTTCTTTAAAAGATATTTAGGAAATGCTTCAGAATCAATTTTTTTTGAGAGCCACAAATAGAAAAATTGCACTTGTTTAAATGCAAATATTTGCAAACTACAAAACAGATTGTAAAAACAAAGATATAAAATGAGATCAAGCAGCCATTAGTTATTTATGGTTATAAAATTGCAATAGACTTAGATTAAGAAGGGACCTCAGGGGTTATTTAATAATAATAACTCACATTAAAGTCTGCAAAGGCCTTGGCATGGTAGGACATGCTTCTAGCCCCTTATGCTATGGAGACTGACACTGATGGATCACTTAAGTTTACAAACTCTGAACAGCAATAGAGCTAAGCTCACAAGGTATTTAAACTAAGTCCACTACTAAGAAAGTAAACACCTCTCAGTCACAAGTGGAGGACCATTAGGCTTTTGAAAAGGAAGGGAACCATCCCTTTAGAAACAAGTCAGAAAATTAAAGCAGGTTAAACTTTCCAGGCCAATAGACATGAGGTCTGGGCCAGTGAGTAGCTATCATACTTTCATCCTGGGAAAGATAGAGTAAATAATTTTTTAAAAGAAAAGTTTATAAGGAGTTTTATATACATTATCTCATTTCACTGTTCAACTCAGATTTACAAAATCTCTGACAATTACTTACCCTCTCCTTGACTATCTCTAATGTTGGAGAACTCACTATCTAATAAAGCATCAAATTCCATTTTGAGATAGCTCTAAAGTTTGCCATTTTTCTTCCATATTTATGGTTTACTGGTATTAGGATCTCTGATAAATGGAGGCATAGAGCTAATAAATTTAGTTCTTTCCTTCCATTCAGGATCTTTCTCAAACAGTCCTAGAAAGCCAAAGCAGCCTAAAATTTCTGCAGAGAAGTAGCCTTAGGAAAAAAATGTCATTTGTACACAATAACATCAATATTTTACAATGATCAACTGTGAATAACTTAGTTATTTTCAATATTTAAATATGACAATTCCGAAAGACTTATGGTGAAAATGTTATCTGCCTTCAGCAAAAGAACTGATGGAATCTGAATGCAAATTGAAGCATACTAGTTCTTTAAAAAATTTTTCTGTTCTATGTTTTCTTTCACAATATGACTAATATGGAAATGTTTTATGTGACTGCACATGTATAACCAATATCTAACTGCTCACCATCTTGTGTAAGGGAGAGAATTTGAAAAATGAATGACAAGAAAGAATTCTAGGGAAATGACAGAGCAGGTTACAAAATTCCAAGTTTTTTAGATTTCCCTCACAAACAAGAAAAAATAACACCTTGGGGCACACATAAAACAGTAAAAATAAACAAGTTAGGTCATAACAGTGGTCCTCCTGGGACTACTGGGAGAATAGCCAAAGAAAAATTTCAGGACCAAAGTGTGGTCTCTAAGAAATATAAACACCCCCAGACTAGCTCCACAGAAAGAGCAAGGGGCTAGCCCTGGATTTAGCTGGGTTGGGAGGTAGCCTCAGCCCCAGTCACACCTGGATAGAGTGAGGAGTCAGGCTTGCTAAATGGAGGAAGGTTGAAGGAATCTCTGTTAATAAGGAGCATCATGCCCAACATTGCTGCTGAAATTTGATGGAAAGAAACCACCACACCCCAGGTTAGTGCAGAAGCAGTGAGACAGAGAGGATGCTCCCTGTGGGCACTTACAGGCGGGCAAAGTTCTTGGTTTCAATTTGAAGCCAGAGAGGAGAACTGAATGAAAATTTGAGGTCAGAGGCACCATCCTCCACACCCCAGGACTAGAGGTGATTATAATAAGCTGTTACTTCCCCGCCCCCCCCAAAAAAGACGAGCAGGCAAAGGAAAAAGAACCCAACTTTTAAAAGTTACTATAGGAATAGAAAAGACTGGGTTTCCTCTTCAGAGAAGGAGACTGAAAAAAACAAAAAAAGGTCTCTCCTACTCCAAAGAGTAATGCCAAATGGTCACCTGTCCAAAAAGAATTAATAGAACTTAAAAAGCAAAGACTTTAAAGATTAAATGAGGGCGGTTGAGGAAAACTTAAAAAAGGAAAAATCTAAGAAAAACAAGATTATGAAAAAAAAGTCAACCAACTGGAAAAGGAAATTCAGAATCCTAAAGAGGAAACTCACTCCCTGAAAATTAGAATTGGTCAAAGGGACCACCAAAGGGAGGACAGTAAAGTTATGAGACCAAGAAATAATAAAATAAAACAAAAAGACTGAAAAAATTGAAAGGAATGTGAAATACCTCATAAGATAAACTGTTTGTAGAGCAGATCAAGAAAAGAAAATGTAAGAATAATCAAATTACCTAAAAGCTATGATCCAAAAAAGAATCTTAATACAATAATACGAAAAATGGGTGAAAATTGTCCTGAAGTGTTAGAAGAAGGGAAAGTAGGAATAAAAAAATTCACCAGTCACCACCTGAAAAGATCCTATGAGGAAAACTTGCAGGAATATCATAGTCAAATTCCAAAACCACCAGCTTAAGGAGAAAATATTATGAGAAACAAGAAAAAAATTCAAATATGATGTCCCTAGAACACTTTGTATCACAAAGCAAAAGAACTGGGGTTGCAGTTGAAAATATATGCAGCAAAGTTAAGCATAATTCTGAATGAAAAATAAAATGGATGTTTAATGAATTGTCATACTCTCAGGATTTCATTGCACAAAAAACAAACAACACAACCCAAAAAACTGAACTCAGAAAATTTAACATACAAAATCTGAGGAAAATCTAAGGTACACATCAAGGACTAACTACAAGGGACTCAAGGACAGACTGTTTACTTTTTATATGAGGAAATCTGGAAATATATTGGGAAATTTGAGAAAAAAAGATTGGGGTAGAAATTTGAAAAAAGATTGGGATCACAAATTCTGTGATTTTTAAAAAGTAACTATTTGGGAAAAGGTAAAAAGAGTAATTATCTTATACAACTGAGGTGTGAGAAGAAGAACTGATACAGAGGAATTAGATGGCATGAGGAGAAGTTCTGGAACCCAGTGGGTTTAAGAGAGAACAATACATATATATCTAGAAGAGTATAAAAATCTTCTACATTCAGAAAGAAATAAAAATACTAAGGGGAAAGGGAGGAATTTTTAGAGGAAACTCTACTCACATCAGATCCAGGTTAAAGAAAGAACAACGTATTCATTTAGAAGGGAATAAGAGTTTTCTAAATTTATAAATGAAAAAGAAGGTGAGAGATTAGTATAAGGGGGGTATAGAAGGATGTTTAGATTAATGGAAATAGGAAGGTAAGAGAGGGATCTTTGGAGAAGGTTAGGTTAAAAAATAGGAAGGCAAGGTAGTGGGCAGAAGTAAAGTAGAAGAATCAGGAGAGATAGGAAATGAGAGATAAACACAAACATAAAATAAAGATCAGAAGCAGAATATATTAGGAAAAAATCATGATCTCAAACAAAGTTAAAGCTGAACTAGATTTAATCAAAAGAGAAAAATAGGGAAACTACACTACATGTCAGCCATATTAATCAATATTGTTTTATGTGAGGGGCGGGGGAGGGGCGCCTCGCTGCGTTTAGCTGTATTAATTGTGTAAAATGGTGTTAGGTAATTGAGGAAAGTTAGATTGGGTAGGTTTTGCCTTTTAAGGGAATGTTGTGGATGCTGCTATGTGATTGGGCTAGGGAAGTTAGCAGGGAGGGGCTTAGAGTTTATAAGCGCTTGCTTGGTGTGGGTTGGGTGTTCCGGGATGTGATCGCAACCGAATAAACACCACCTCTTTTCACCTCGGGTGCTCTGTCTGGTTATTCCTCCTTGGAGGCCAGTCCGAAGACTTACCATGGGAAAGGGTAAGTGAGAAGGCAGGGTTTTAATCAAGCACGCGTCTCCCTTTACGGCCCCCCCGCAGTTTTACACTATTTAAAACAACCAGACTGTATAAGATTGGCAAATTGTTGTGGTGTAGGAAATGAGTGGTGGACATAGAAAAATATGGAAAAACTTGAACTTATGAAGGAAGATGTTATCCACTCTCAGAGAAACAGAGAACAAACAAGTATAGTAAAGGCTTACATATCGGTTCCATACACATCCGTATGAATGTATATGCCTATATATGAGCATGATTATAGATATCTAAGTACATGTATTTGTATGTAATGTGAATTTATGCATGTGTATGTGCATGCATATGCTTCTGTGTATATGTATATGTGTGTATACATATTCATACATGCTCACATATATATTAATTTGCACTTAATTGTAGCCTTCTTGGGGGAGAGAAATGAGAAAGGTGAGAAGGAAGAACAAAGTACAAAGTGCATAGCAGAGAACAAAAGAAAACTTACAAGGAAGCAAAGAAAAGATGGACTCCTCTGAAGAGAGGTGTAGTATTTGCTTTATAGGTTTTCTTCAAATGGAAATTTATTGCTGTATATTTTGAATCCTTTATTACATTCTACTGGGTACATGGCAATGTTTTTTTCTTTTGTTATTTTGTATTTAAGTTTATAATATGTTTCTTTTTCTTTTCTTATTGCATAAGTTTCAATATTTAAATGTAAAATTAGTTAATGAAATGAATGTTTAAAAAGTTTTACAGTTAAATGAGAAAAACAAAACAGTATTGTACAAAAGGTATTTCATGAGTTGGAGTTTTAACAGGCAGCTTATCTAAAGGAAGCTCTCATTCAAGTACTTTAAGTTTCAGATAGATCAATGTACATGTCAATGTATGCATGTAGATGGAGTATATATTTATATGCACATTTATACATGTACATATGCATCAATATCTTATATAAAGTAATAGCATGATCAGATTTAAAATAATCTTAATAAGTAACAAAACCAGATCAATTCAAATGATACGATTTTTAAAATATTTAATTTTTAAATAACTTAAGTTTCTAATATATTTTCTTAATAACCTTACTAAGAAAGCTAGCATTTCTACCAAATAATTTAAAAAAAGAAAAAAAGAGCAGTGAATCATTATCAATTGATTATCAATATCAATATCAGTTCATCAATATCAATCAATCAACCAATCAATAAATGCTTATTAAGGACCTACTTATGCCAGGCTCTGTGCTAAATGCTGAGGACATAAGTATGAAGAATGAAACAATCACTATTCCCAAGAAATTTACATTCCAGTGGAGGAAACAAGAAGTACATATGTAAATCAGTGCAACATGAATAAATACAAATATACACAGAACAGTTAAATACAAGGTATTTGAGGAATAAAGTTACTGATTCTAGCTGTAAATGCCTGAAACTGAACAGAAACATGTGTTAACTCTGGCACTGGAATTAAAAAAATTAGCTCCACAGATGCAAGATGGGAATTGGGAAAGATAAGAATCATTTTGGCTAAAAATGATCTGTGGGTTATAGTGGATTTCAAGCTCAATATGTCTTAATAGTCTGATTTGAAAGTAAAGTATCATGATCTTCCTTTACACCAGCGGTTCTCAACCTGTGGGTCATGACACGTTTGGGGATCAAATGACCCTTTCACAGGGGTCAAAGCTGTCGCCTAAGACTGATGAGGTGTAGGCTCTGGTTCTCCCCCCCTCCTTTTTGAGCTCTCCTTGATTCTTTGAGGTACAGGCTCTGGGAAAGTAAACCTTCCCAGGGAAGACATTTGCCTGAGGTCATGAGCCTTAAGTTGTCTTTAAAGCCCAAGTCTTTAGTCCCTCTTTGTTCCAATAGTTTCCCACCCTTAATGTTCCTGTTCCCACCCTCGAACAGGCCTGGCCCACCATTGTCTACAGTCTCCAGGTAGCCTCCAGCAACTTCCCACCCTTAATCACTCATTACTGGAGTCTGATCTCATCTTGACTCCTGAGGACCCTCCCTACTGGAGTCTGACCTCATCTGATTCCTCCTGAAGACCCTCCCCAATCTCCTCTGGGCCACCCCTAGATTCCTTCCACAACCTTTCTGTATATAGAACCCCATCTTCCCTCCATGCTCTGTGACAGCACCATAGAATAGATTAGCAGAGACTTACTCTGTAAGAGTCTACCCCATATATTTCAATAAACTTTACTTTTTCCTTGGCTGAGAAGACTTGAGTGGAATTCTTTCAGCAGGACTCGGCATGTTGGTATTTTGGGGTCTCAGGCAGCCCTAACCTTCTTTGGGCACCCTCTTCAAGACCATCGAGAAACACATATTTCCCGATGGTCTTAGGAACTGAGACACCACTCCTCTATCCATCTCCATGTTGGTCCCCTCACATGCAGATACACCCACATTCGAGTATTAAAGGGTTGCAGCATTAGGAAGGTTAAGAACCAATGCTTTACATGAACAGAATCAGGAACAGGACTCAGGACCTAACAATATTGATTTAATCACGTCTTAATTAGACTACATACATGTGTGTTCAATACTGTGTTAAGATCTGGTTATATTTTAGGATGAGATCGACAAGTTTGAGTGTCAAGAAGAGAGACTAAAATGGCGAAGGACCATTCATACCAATTATGAAAACTGGTTAAAGGAACTGGGACTGGTTTGCCCTGAGAACAGAAATTTTTTTTGAAGGGAGGAGAGAAATGTTTCTGAAAACCTGTTGAGAACACAGTAGGGAAGCTTGACCCCAGAGAACAAAACTAGGACTAATCAAAGGAAGTTATAAAGATATAATTTGGGGCTTGCTAAAATGAAGAGAGCTTTCCAAATGGGAAAGCCTAGACTCAGAAGATAAGATAAGATAAGATAAGATATCAAACATTACCTAAGTTATTTAAACAAAATCTGCTGAGGAAATCCTTTTTCACCTACAGATTAATGAAGTTTTCTCTGGGAAGCCACTTGAATCTGAAATTCTGTGATTCCAAAAAGTTTGTAGATAAAAGTTGGACAGAATTCCAAAGGCCATCATAATAAAACTTTTTTTTTACAACTGAGGAAAATGAAAACTGAGTAGAATAAATATTTTAGCAAAAGTCATGCAGATTTTCATCAAATATGAGATTTGAACCCACACCCTCTGATTTTAGAAAGAGTACTTACTCCACTCTATCACTTTTTTTGTTAGAAACGGCAAATTTCAGGCATCCTTGTACCTGAATGGTGTTAAGTGATTTTCCTCAAATTCCTATTTAGTAGAGTACAAGGGCATGAATACTTTACCCCATTTCATTTTTTTTCCTGTCTATGGACTCCTCAGTTTTCCACACTATGTTTCAACTGTGCTAGAACTGAAGAAAAATTAATATAGTTAATTACTTTTCAACAGAAATCATAAGTTATTAATGGCGTTTTGGAATAAAATTTCAAGTACAACTACATCTAGAGTATTGTGTCTATTTCTGGGCGCCACAGTTAAGGAAGGAAATTAACATCCTGGAGTGCATTCAAAGGAAGTCAACTAGGGTGGTGAAGGAATGAAACTGAAGGAAAATGAGATGTTTTGGCTGCATAGGAAAAGAGTCAGGCAGAAATGGGGGAAAAGAGGACATGGAGAAATTATCCTTTCAAATATTTAAAAGGTTGTTATGTGGAAAAGGGATTAGAATTGTTCTCCTTGGCTCCAAAGGGACAAGATCAATAGAAGGAAAATTTCAACTCCCATAAGGAAATACTACCTGGAAATTAGTTTCATCCAAAAGCCAAATGATCAGCCTCAGGAGGTAGGCAATCCCTCAACACAGGAGGTCTTCAAGGAGAAGATGTATGGCCATTTCTCAGGGACATCATACACAGGACTGAGACTTAGAGGATGAGTTAAATGAAATGAATTGATGGATTCTAATAATACATCTTAAATCTATGGCACCATTCTCAATAATTTCTTTTGATTTCCAAAGGAATTAATGCATTTTCTCTCTCTCTTTTTATTAATCCTGAGAAATAAGCCATTACTTACTCAATGTAAATCTTATTAACTTATGAACTCCTAAGTGCCTGCTTTGTATTTACCACTCACAGTGAAAAATATGGGGCTTAGACATTTTTTTTTTTTGGTAAGACCCATTTTAGGTGTTGACAATTTGCCAATGTTACTGGGTGGTATATTATAAATTTTCCACTGGAAATTCAGAAACTATTGCAAACCACTATGTTGCATATAAATGTACACATGTTAGAGATGCACGATTCTTGATGGAGAAAATAGTTTTTATAAAAATGTTTGCTGAAATTCCTTCTTCCTATTTTTTGTCTCATCCTTTGAGTTTTACGATTAAATGCATTCAAAATGATCTGACTTAATTGGGTTTTCTATCATGTTTTCTGCATGATATATATACATATATTTTCTTTTTCATCTACTGTTGCTGTTATGGGGTGATGTTGTTCATAATCTACTACCATCATTCTCCATAGAATTTTGTGAATGAATTTACATTCTAAACCTGTGTTACCCTTGGCTTTCATATCTTCTTGGCAAACTATTTTGCTGGCTGAAGATGTTTCTAGCTTTTTCTGCTTTCCTCATTACACCAATTACTTTATAGTAGTTGGACTTCCATGGTAAATGGTGATATTCCAAATCAATTTTTATTTCTTTATTTTTTTTTCCATTTATGGGGTCAATAATCCTTTCCTATAGCTCAGCTGGTAGCTAACTTCATTTTTTATTTCATTTTTTAATTTATGGAATAAAACAAAATAAAAAAAGATGATTGCACATTAAATGGCAGATCAATTATGTACGACTTGCTGTTCCTTTTAAGAAATATAATGAAGTTATAATGTAGTTTTTTCTTTTTTTTTACGTCATTTTCCACACACACACACACACACACACACACACACACACACACACCATAGAGAAAGCTATGGTTAGAAACAAATAGATACAAATATAAAATTTTTCTATATGGAGGGGCGGAGCCAAGATGGCGGCGTAGAAACAGCAAAGCACCACAGCTCCCACACAAATACGGTAAAAAACTCATAAAATGGGACGCTAAACAGATTTTCAAGCTCCAAAACTCTCCACAAGACAGAAAGCACTACAGGCAGCGCAGCAGGCCGGGCTCTTCGCAGCAGTCGGGGACCGTGGCTGAAACCCCGGCTGGCTCAGGCCCTGGGGCATTGGGCGGGGAGCCGTGGCTGCGGGAGAGCAGATCTGCTGCACTGGAGGCAGAGTTACCACATTTATCAGGCCAGAAGAAAAAAAGGCTAAGAGAAAGGTCAGTGGATTTTGCTAACTGGGGAGGAGAAGAGCGGGTC
>JAQQSW010000156.1:0-40020 GCA_028646575.1 Pseudocheirus occidentalis
GTTAGATTCTGGGAATATAAATGCAATAATTGAAACCATCCTTGCTTCCAAGGAGGTTACCTTCTAAAGGTAAGAATTGACATTTTTATTGGTGACACACCATTAAAATTATGAATCCATGCAGATGCCGGCAATATCATTCATGCATATATCCTACCCAGTTCTTAGTGGAGTATCTTATGCCTAGTTCATGCTCAGAAATGCTTAGTGAACTAATAAATGAATGAACCAATGAACAAAATATTGAAAAAGGAAAAACTAGACTATTGGGGAATGAGAATAATGATAATTTAATTGTCAGTGATTGCCAGTCTATTGAATCAGAGAAAAATTCAGACTAACAACTAATCTTAAAACAGATATTAGCTTGCAAATATATTGAACAAATGTAAGGATAATAGTACAATTTTCTACAAAATTGGCTAAATATGCTTTCATGTAACCCAAGTAGTAGCTTCATGGGCCCCAAGAAGATGCTAAATCAAGTGGAAGGATGTTAGTCAACATGAGGAGGAAATATATTCCACTCCCACCACTATGTTGGCACCCTGGGAGAAAGTCACATTTGCCCAGTGTTAGTTATATTAGTTCAGATGAGATAATTTTTGAAAAGCATTTGCAAGAGCTAAACACTCTAGAAACTAAGATCCAGACTGTTATTACTACAAATCTGAGTAATATTGCCTAGAATTGACAAGTCTTCACTCAACACATATAAAGAATCTTAATTTAGCTCTTTACAAGATAACTGTGATATGCCATCAATGCTGTGTGAAGATCTAGTGCATTGTAATTTGAGAACTATTTCATATAACAATTTTAAAACATTATTATTTGAGAGATCTTTTGAAGAAGAATATGACATTTCTTAAGATACTTCATTTTCTCTCATTTGTTTCTCCTTTCTGATTTCTGATTTATCAAAGAAAGGAGGTAACTTATCACATTAATATGGATTCATTTGTTATTTCAGGACACTATGTTAAGAGGCAGTGTAGCATTATGTTGTTATGGGAATCTGAAGATCTTCCTTGCCTCTAGGCCCTTTGATAGGCTTAAGTGACTCTGAGAACCTTCCCTGATTTTAAAGTACAGTCTGCCCCCTAATAGGCTGAATGTGGTTACCAGGAACCTGTGGCAGGAGGCTTATTCTTCAGGATGCCCAGGCCTTGTTACTTTGTGATTGAGCAGAGGGTCAAGAGGGCTGTGACATTCTCTGATCCAGGAGAAGGCTATATATACCCTGATGTGAGGTTTTGGTTTGGGGCTCACTTTGGAAAGAGTTGTGGGATTTAAGTCAGACAGCTGGAAGCCGTGTCTGCTGATATGTTCATCTGCTTGTAACTTCTGTTTGTATTCTGTTTGTATCTTCTGAAATTCGGGGTGCTGACCTTTTCCCCTAAACTAGGCAAATGATATATGTTTGATTGATTAAAGTAAGACTGTTAACCCATTTTGAGTTGCTTTCCTTTAGAAAAGCAGGTCTAAGAACCTGTGCTAGCAGCCAGCCTGGGTATATTGGGGTATTTGCTGCTACATACATATGTATAGGACTGGTATCAGAGTCTGGAAGACTGAGGTTCAAATTCCACCTCTGGTTGTGGGACCCTGGGTAAATCATTTAACTTCTCTATTCTCTAGGTAACTCTCTAAGACTGGATGGCTTGTAGCTTACTTACAACCTACAGAGAAGGTATGGACTTGTACTGGTAGAGAAAATTTTACCAGCATAAATGAAACAATAGGTTTAATACCTACACACATAGTAGGTAATAAGAAAATATTTACAAACTAAGACCTTGCATGAAAAGCTCAATTAAAAGTAAAGTGAGGGGAGAATTCTGTGGAATCTGGCAGAGTAGGTCAGAAAATTCTAAACTCCCCAGATTTCTCCCCACAAACAAGATAAAATAGACCCTCAGGGCAAACACAGAGCAGTCAAAATAAACAAGAGTTTGGGCAGAATAGTAGTCCTTTTGGGACTGATCACAGAAGATCAGAAGAAAAATCCCTGAAACAAGGTTTGGGCCCTGTGAAGAATTAACACCTCCACTTAATCCAAGCAAGCCCTGGGGCTAAGTGGGTTGGGAGGTAGCCTTGTCCCAGCCACAGGAATTTTCACTTCCAGGACAGTGTAATCTGAGCCCTGGGAAGATTGAGGGAATCTTTGCTGATGAAAAAAGCCAGACCCAGCTGTGGGCAACACAGCCCTAGGCAACAGTGAATCAGCACACACCCGGTAAGTACAAAAACAATTGGGCAAGAATGCTGCTGGTTATGGACACCTCCCTGAAGGTAGAGTTCTTGGTTTTGTTTCCAAGGTAGAGGGGAGAACTGAAGGACGACCTGAGGCCAGAGACACCATCCCCATACTCTTAAGAGGAAAGGTGATTACAAAAAATAAGTTGGAACATTTTTTTTTTTTTAATGAGCAGGCAAAGGTAAAAGAATTCAGCCAAAGTTACTATGGGAATAGAGAAGACAGAGTTCATCTTCAGAGGTGAATACTGAAGCAAAAAAAAAAAAAACTTCTCCTACACCAAAAGTAATAACAAATGGTCACTGATAAAGTATTGGCTTTGGGAGCTCCCTTGAGCTCTCCTTGAATCTTCCCAAGTAGGGTGCTTGCCTGAGGCCACAGGCCATAAATTGTGACTCTGCTCAAATCTTTGGCCCTCCTTTGTCCAGCAATTTCCCACCCTGGATCCTCCCAGGCCCAAATCTGGTACATCCTTGAAGTGGCCTAGCCCAACATTGTGTGTGGTCCCCAGGTAGCCTCCAGCAACTTCCCACGTTAATCACTGGATTAATTAATTACTTAATTACTGGAGTCTGACCTCATCTGACTCCTGGAGACCCTCCCCAAACTCCTCCTCTAGACCACCCCTAGAATCCTCCCACAACATTTCTGTATATAAGACCCCATCTTCTCTCCATTCTGTGTGAGAGCACAAAAGAATGACCTAGCATAGCCTTGCTCTGCCCCACTTGCCCAATGCAAGAGTCACAGATACTGAGGCTCCATAAGAGTCTACCCAATATGGTGAACTTTTAATAAACCTTATTTTTTTTGGCTGAGAGAAGACTTGAGTGGAATTCATTTGGCAGGACCCACATGTTGATATTTTGGGGTCTCAAGCACCCCTAACCCTAACCACATCACATACCCAATAATCAATGGAAAGTCTTGAACTAAGGACTTTATAACTTCAAGTCTAAACTGGCAAACATTATTGCATATTACCTACTATGCCTGTTTATATAAACCCTCTATTAATAAAAATAGCCCAAGGCACCCTAGCCTGATCTATTCACTATTCCATATTACCTCTCCTAAAGTTTTTAAACGAACTACCGTATAAGAAAAAAATTGCAAAGTAAATTAAGCAAACTAATCAACATATTAAAAAATTGTAATTATCAACCCCTCCAAAAGAATTAAGTAAAATATTAACTTTGCAATTTAAATAAATAGCTTATCAACACATCTTGTGCATGTTTTCCCAGGGTCCTTCAATAGGAGATCTATTAATTAGAAGTCAAGGGGATGCACATTAATTGGGGAATGGCTAAACAAGTTGTGGTATAAGAATGTAATAGAATACTACTGTGCTATAAGAAATGAGGGGCAGACGGACTTCATAATAACTTGGAGAGACTTACATAAACTGATGCTGAGTGAGGAGAGCAGAACCAGGAGAACTTTGTACACAATTACAGACACAACCAGACAAAGAACCATGGAGTCTGCAGATTGAAGCCAACTATTTGCTCTCTTTCATTTGTGTTTTGTTTTGTTCTATACCTTCTTTCTCACTGTTCAGCCCATTGGTTATAATTCTTTTTTGTTTGTTTTTTTTTGTTTTGTTTTTGGGGTTTTTTTGGAGGGCAGTTGGGGTTAAATGACTTGCCCAAGGACACACGGCTAGTTTTTGTGTTAAGTGCCTGCGGCCAGATTTGAACTCAGGTACTTTTGACTCCAGGGCCGATGCTCTATTCACTGGGCCACCTAGCTGCCCTCATTGGTTATAATTCATTACAACATGACTAACGTTCAATGTGAAGCTATTTGTAGAACCTATTTTGATTACATGCCACTATTGGGGGGGAGGGGGAAAAGAGAGGGAAGGGGCAAAAATTTGAAACTGAAGAGATTGTAAAACTGAATGTTGAAAACTAAAAGTAAATAAAAAGACATCAATTTAAAAATATGAGATCTATTGAGGTGACAGGCTAGCCTTGGGTTAGTCCAAGTGTTAGTATAGAAACTACTCCTTAAATTCAGAAGTTTGCCAAATGACTAACCCCACAAGATACCCTTTGTTAGGACTTTACAATTCCTTTCGCCAACTTCTGCTTCACTGAAATGAGGTTAATTATCAGAAAAGTTAAAACCAATTATTTATGAGCCATATCATGGAATCATAAGATTTCAGGAGAACTAAAGGGTGATCTAGTCTAGAGCAGGCCTGAATAGGAATGACTCCCATAAATTCTTCAAGAATTAGCATCCAAACTTTAAGTGAAAACCTCCAGTAGGGAGAAGTGATCATCTTTAGAAGCAAATCATCCCATTTTTGGCAGCCAGTTTCAGTTGCTAATAAGTTTTTTCTTCCATCAACCTGAAATATAACTCTATAACTCCCATACATTGTTTCTGGTTTTGTCAACTGGTACTAAAAAGAATAAGTCCAATCCTAATTTCATGTGATCAACCTTCAAATATTTGTGAACAGTTTTCAAGTCCCCCTCCCTACTTACATCTTCTCTTTCCCAGACTACTTTTTGAAATCATTCCATTGCAATACTCATGTTGAAGAATTTTACTTAATGTAAATGGTAGAAAGGCACTTAGGGAACCTCTTCCATCTCTGTCTCATGACACCCACTCAAAAAATCTAGGTACTCTACTGTATGATACCATCTAGACTAGCTAACCAACCTTGAAAACATATAGTCCACAAAGCTCATAGAAGAAAAAGTTTAAAGTTTATGGAAAACATTGATGTCTGAAAATGAACAACGTTCCCAGAAAGCTGTATATACTGACTTTAGCAATTTATAGTCATATACTTGGTGGATTCACACAAGGCCATTTCCCCATAGCTAAAAGACACATTCTCCTCATCTCCACCTCTTAGAATCTTTGTCATATCCATCCCTCCTCTCCATTTGTGCCCTCTGAAACTCCAATTCCATTATTGACTATCTCAAATTAATATAATATATACATTGTCTTCCAGAAATTTCTCTGTATGTATTACCTATATGTAGAGCCCCTATTCATATGTGTTCCTCCTGCAATAGCTGCCAATATTTAATGACAGTTAACAATTAAGAAATTAAAGATTAATTTCAATTCCATATAAGCAATTATCATCAATTAAGATTTTACAAAGTGGTATGTCTTTCAAAAATAAAGCAAGAACAAAAGTTACAAATGTTTCCCAACAACAACTGGGTACATACTCTCTCTTATACCACCTCAATCCCAAGGTAGAGTGGGTCATTTGTGTATAAGATTGTTCCCATTAAGGACAAGTCCAAATGCACCATACTTCTGGATGAGTCTGTATCTCAGCTATCCCTGACCTGGGTACCAAAGGTCACTCCTTGGGGCAATGATGCTAAACTGGCTAACCTCTAAACTCAGCATGGACTCCACTCTCAGATCTGCTAATTGTTCATTGTCCTGACTTGTCAAAACTCACAAGATCATAGCCATCCCCAATCTCCATGCTGGGAAAAATGGGCACAAAAGAGCCAGAAGCAAGAGCAATGACATGTGTTCTCAGCTTCCTAATGACTCATGGTAAGGAAGGGATTTAGGTCCCTCCCTAATCCAGAAGCCTTCAAGAGCTTTTCCTCCTCCACCAGAAGCAAGTGTCAAAAGGGCTCTTGTGAGATTCTAGTACCTTGTGGGATGTACCCCAGTTTGAACTCCATAACCAATCAAAAACACTCCTCTTTGTCGCAGTGTGTCTATGCGTCCTTCAAATCTTTCCAAGGAACTTCCATTACACCCCCATTGTGACCTTTCACCAGAAGGTTGTCCAGCTTCTTCCACATGGGGGTCTGCCTCAGTTGAGCATATCAATAATGCCTTCTCACCCATCCCCCCCAAGTGCCAATTACAGTAAATTAACTAGGAGTCAAAGAGCAAGAAGTTTTCTTTGTGGAGAAAATTCTGAAATTGAATCATTTTGCCTTATCCTTCTCCTTGCTCAAAAAGATACATGGCTGCCTGGGGACTCATAGCCCTAATGTATCCTGTTATTTCTACTTTTCAAGAGAATTTTACTTTTGGGTTCATTGACCACTTATACTTCGTCTATGGTCTTTACCCTGCCATGCACAGACTTTGTGTCCCTAAATAAGATATAAACTTATTGAGAATAGGGATTCTTTTATCTCTTTACCCTCTTCTTTCCACCCAACCCCCCCCCCAAATCCCACCTAGCGTTCTGTAAGCACCTGTCCCATAAATATCTGTTAAGCATGAACTCTTTCCTAATTGAATCTTTCCTTTCTGGCCATGTCCTACATCCCTCTGGCGCTATACACTCTTCCTAGCCTGTATTTCTCTACAACCTTTGAACTCTCAGTTAACTGGCCCCTGTATATTCCAGCCTTAGGCACAAGACATATTAGATTTACCCCAATTTTTGCACAAGTTTATTTGGAATATGTTAACAAAAGTAAGAGACACATAAGAGTTCCTATGATTTTACCAAAATGGTGAAGAAAAGGGAGTCAGTCAAACTCAAAAGTATGGGTTTGGGTTTTGGTTTTTTTTGTGTGTGTGGTTTTTTTTTAACCTCCAGTCTGTAAAACTGTCTAACTTTGAACATACTATTTAATCTCGATGGCCTTCAGAGTCCTTATCTGTAAATGAAGGTACTGGACTAGATAACATTTCACATTGCATTCAGTTCCAAAAGTCTATGACTCTATGAAATATTGGATGGAACTTAATTACATATACTTCAGCCTTTGGGAAAGAGTCAGCAAACATTAGTGGATAGATAATTTGACCTTGCAGCAAGGAAAACGGGTTCTAGAACTGTTCCTGATACATCTGGCTGTGCCTCTCCCTGGGCAAATTACTTAACCTTTCAGTTCTCTGAGTAAACAAGGCTACAAGTTGCAAAGAAGATGCCTACCTGCACTGGCAGAGGGAGTCTCCTCGGCTGGTTGCTCGCTACACTAAGAAAACCAGAGATCCCATCCCAATGCTATCCTAGATTTCATTTTATTAAACAGCAGTTCAGTTTTAGTTTATTTGGTAGATTTTTACTCATTTTGTAACTAGTTAATTACGTTTTTCCCTTTTACCTTTCATAAAAGCAATAGACTTTCCCCTAGCCCCCTTCAAAAGTGGACCGTGAAATAGCCAGCATTTTCCCTGAATTCCAGGAAGATTTTAAAAGGTGAAGGAAAGCCCTCTGGTGGCAAATAGCTTAAATTCAGTAGGCATGATCTCAGATGGTGGAGCAAATTAGATTCTTGGTATGCATGCCCTGCCAAGTTGGGCCTGACTGTGAAAGCTGCCCTGGACAGCCATTAAGATAAGAATGGAGTGAGTGTTTCCAGTATATTTCATTGTTAATACATTAGTCTCGTCACTCTGTAAATCACACTAAGCTACACTATTCCAAAGATTAGTTATAATAACACAGAGATCCTTTTATAAACATTCAACTTCTTTTTAAAAAATTAGATTCTGAGACTTGGGATTTGGGACTGGGGGTGAGGATGAAGTCAAAACACATCTACTTCCAAAATACATTAAAAGAAATCTGATTTACAAGAAAAAAACCAGGTATTAGCAGCTTATTTTCCAAATAGTAGAAGTAAGTCAGATACTTCTGAGATGGAATTTCTATTAAAAGAAAAAAGGAGAAAAAAGATACCTTCATTTCACCACCATTTCTATCTAACACAAATATCAATGGATGGTAGTTTGACTTGTGTTTTTAGCTCCAGCAGAAAAATTCAGAGAAAAACTTAGTTTGAATTGTAAGTTACCCAAACTGGAGGCAGGGTAAGGTACTGGATAGAACAGGGGACTTTGAGTCAGTAAAACCTAAGTTCAAATTTCATCTCCAATTCTGGCTATGCAACCTTGGAAAAGTCACTTAATCTTTGTCAGTCTTAATTTCCTCAACTATAAAATAAGAATAATCATCATAGTACTTAAGGTTGTTATGAAGATTAAATGAGATTTTATTTTATTTTATTTATTTATTCATTTATTATTATATTTACATATTATATAATATATAATAATGTAATATTTCATTATAGTTATATATTATTTTATTTTATCATGCATTATATATATTCTTTATTATTAAATTTTATTTTATTTAATATTATATTAAATTTGTAGAGTGTTTTGCAGACACTAAAGTCCTTTGTGAATTTCAGCTTGATTTTATAAATCAAGTTGCAAAAGGAATTTTTTTATACAAACCTGGTAGTTTTCCATCTGGTAGGTTTATGTAATACAAGCAATGCATTAAAATGGCTGCATCCATTTTAAAAGTGTTTTCAGATTATTGGGTTGTTTTTTATTTTATCCTTGAAGCTGTGGTTTCATTATTGTAGGAAACTTTCTTCTAAGACATATTATCAATTTTGCTGCAACTTGTGATTTTAGAGAGTCACCTAGGGCACTGAGAAGTTAAGAGATTTGCAGAGGGTGATGTAGGCAATATGTTTGTCATCCCGGAACTTCCCTCAGCACCTCCTTGCCATGGAACAGCACATTATCTCTGTGGTCTCCTCACCCTGGAATATTCCTCAGCAAGGCTGGCTCCCATTTCCCCCATAAGTAAGTTCTTACTGGAGTCTTCATTTTGTGAAAGAGATCAGGCCAACCTGTATTCATTCTTCCCCCAGTCCTGTTCTTGATTTTATGGATTTCAGAACCAACATACCCATGGCAGGGTACTATGCTCCCTTCCCAGCTCCCTTGTTAATGCTGTCTTTACCTCATTAGCTTCTTGAGAACAAGGACTGTCTTTCTTTTTACTGGTATTTGTAAGCCCACCACCTCTTAGCACACATAAAGTTTAACAAACACTTGTTTTCTTTCTTCCTTCCTTTTTTCCTCTCTCCCTCCATCTTTGCCTTCCTCCCTCACTTCCTTCCTCCTTTCCTTCCTTCCTTCCTTCCCTCTTTCCTTCTTTCTTTTCTTCCTTCCTTCCTTCCTTCCCATGTATGACATAGGAGAGTTGGGTGGAACTTCAGAAATTATTCACCTCAATCCTTTTACCTGACACAGCAATACTTCCAATCAATACTACAATACTTCCAACTCACAAGCCCAATCTGCCCTAAACAGTGACCAGAACCTCACAAAGAAATATATTCCATTTTTTAATGCAAGTTTCATTAGTGAATATTTATTAATACACATGATAGAAGTGTCTTTATCACAGTCTTTTCTGGGAAGGGGGGGCATTTAGAACCTCTAAAATAGTAGCAGTAGTAGTAGTAGTAGTAGCAGCAGCAGCAGCAGCAGCAGCACCAGCAATAGTAGTAGTAGTAGTAGTAGTAGTAGTAGTAGCAGCAGCAGTAGTAGTAGTAGTAGTAGTGGTAGTGGTGGTAGTAATAGTAGTAGCAGTAGTGGTAATAGTAGTAGTAGTAATAGTAGTAGTAGTAGTAGTAGTAATAGAAGCAATAATAGTAGTAGTAGTAGTAGTAGTAGTAATAGTAGTAGTAGTAGTAGTGGTAATAGAAGTAATAGTAGTAGTAGTAGTAGTAGTAATAGTAGTAGTAGTAGTAGTAATAGAAGTAATAGTAGTAGTAGCAGCAGTAGCAGTAATAGTAATGGTAGTTGTGATAATTAGTAATAAGAGCTAGCATTTATACAGTACTTAAAGGTTTTCAAAACACTTCATATATATTTTCTCATTTTTCACCTCATACTAATACTGTGAGGTAGATGCTATGATCATCCCCTTTTACCATATAAGTAAACTGAGGCTGATAGAAATTATATAATGTTCCCAGGGTCATATAGCCATCAAGGATCTAAGGCCTCAGGTTTGCCTGACTCCAGGTCCAGCAGCCTATCCACTGGATTATCTCAACCCCATCCTTTGAAACTAGGAATAACAATTAAGACAAAAATTCTATATAGGGAGCACCTCTGACAAAGTTTATAGTATTTGGTCCTAGGAGTCTCAATGCTTCTGCTGTGAGAAGGTATATTTCATTATCTGGTCTCTGGAACCTTCATTGATTCTTTTAATTTCTCAGAGTTTTCTTTTAGTGATCTTTTCATTTACATTGTGTAGTAAGCGTGTGTATATATGCATATGTGTGTAAACATTATATGTATAAGTGCTTAATAAACAGCTTCTGAGAATGTACGCCCACACGCTTTCGAGTTAAAGCTGTGTTGTTAACATTTCCTTCATCACTTCCTTAAGTCTAGACAATCAATACAATCATAAATCAAGTCCTGGTTTGAAGCCTTTGCCATTTTATGATATGTAGGTTCCAACACTGAAAATTTAACCATATCTCCTATGAGCTACTGAAAGTTAGCTTTAACATAGCCCTGAGATCTAGATATGTAGATATTATAAACATATATATCAGAGGCCCATATATACATATACATGTATGGTTACATATGTGCATATAAATATGTGTGCTACATACAAATGTGTATTGTGTATGCATAGGTAGATATTCCTGCTTAGGTGGCAAGGCGATAGACCACTGAACCTGAAGCCGAGAAGACCTTAGTTCGAATCTAGCCTTCCATACTTATTAGTCGTGTGCCTCAGGGAAAGTCACTTAACCTCTGTTTTCTTCCATTTCCTCAATAGTAAAATGTAAATAATAATATAACCTACCTTCTAGTATTGCTGTGAGGAAGAAATGAGATGATATTTGTAATTCAGCACCAGTGCCTGACACATAGAAGGCACTATATATGAATAAAAATCAAAGAAGATTCTTAGGTTTTACCTCAAGCCCAAAAATGGACACCAATTTTAAAAAGATGGAATGCTGAGGGGCTACAAGAAGACAGGAACAATGATATACTATTGGTAGACCTACGGATTGGTCCAACTATCCTAAAGAGTTATTTAGGATTATACTATTTTTTTTTAAAAAGCCAAAATCTTTATACCACTTAATGCAGAGTTCTCACTAGTAGGTATATATCCCAAAGAAGTCAGAAGCAGAAATATCACATGTTTGAGGCCCCTCTGAGCTATTCCTCAAATTGTCAAACTGATCTCTCATTCACAAGTTGGGTTTTAGGGGAAGCCCTAGGTGGTTGTACTCTTAACACTGAAGTTTACCAGCCCCTGCTGATTTGCTTCTCATTAACAGTTAGGCAAATAATAATGAATTCAAAGAAATGCCATAAGATCATGGGATCTCTAAGATCATACTAAGAAAAGTAGCTGCGAAACATTCCATAAACAGAAGTGGGCTTTCTCACAGCATGGAAAGAATGTATACAAACTTAGGGGACAATGGCAGTGGGGCATCCATATAGGGTACACATGGCCGGGGCAGCTCCCACAGTTTTGGTACCGCAGGGTCACAAGTATTGTCTTTCCCCGGGGAGTTCTCATGAAGCTCCCCGTGGGTGCAGCATCTCTGATGACTGGGCTGTTCCGCTGAGCTCCCCAGGTCTCCTCTTCTCCACAAAAGGCAAAAGTTTAAAAAAAAAATCACATTTTCTTTGACTACTTATCTACTGGTAAATTACTCTTGGTGTTTGATTTTGTGTCTATTACTTAGATTTCTTGGAATCAACACTGATGGTTTTATTTTTGGTGGTACTTGATTGATGGTACATGATACAAACATTTTTCCCATTCTGACTTCTGAAGTTTCTTTTCTTATCCTGTCATCGCTGTGCAAAAGCTTGTTCAGTTTATACAATCAAAATGATCTATTTTTGGTTTTATGATCTCCTCTATGCCTCATTTATTAAAAATTATCTCCCTAGCCACAGCTGTGAAAGATACTTTATCTCGTTCTTTTCTATTTCTTTTGAAAAAAATTCAACATAAGTCATGTTTTCATCTTGAGTTTGAAATATACAGTGCAAGATAGTCGTGTAAACCTAGTTTCCAAACTGCTTTCCAATTTTCCTAGAAATTCTTATTTTTTAAAAAAAGACAGTCTTGTCTCCAATAATTAATGATCTTAGATTTATCAAACATTAGACCACTTTTTTGTTGCATCTGTTTCCTGCTTATCATTCGAACCAAATAGTTTCATGGACAGTTGCTCTGGAATAGGGAAAGGTCAGTTAATGCCATTTCTCTTCATTCATACTTTTGTCATGCTTTATTTCCCCTAAGATTCTAGACCTTTTGTTCTTCCAAATGAATTTTTGGTTTTGCTTTGTTTTTTTTTATCATTTTTAATTAATCATTATAGATTAATTGTGTTAGTTTTCTTCAGGTTCTATAAAGTATCCCCTATGTGATTTAGTTGGAACAGAAATAAATCTGTAAATTACTTCTGGTACTACTATTTTTAAAACTGGTATAACCCAACTATGGGTGGTGAGTATCTGTTTATGTCTTCCGTTATTTCTGTAGCATATTTAGTAATTATAATCATATAAATCTTACATTGTGCATGGTAGGTTAACTCCTATATGTTTTATGCATTTTATTTAAAATGGGTTTTCTCTCATAATTTCTTCCTAGATTTTTTTGAATGTGTAAATCCGTGCACAAGCAGCTTTCCAGAAGAATGCTGCCGTGAGACTAGACTCAGTCGTTGATTTGCCTTACTGCGTGCATCTCTCCTCCCATTCTCTATCTCCGCAGTCATTCCCTGCTCCGGAGCTGCCCCCCCCCCAGCCGTCTCCCCCCAGCAAACGGGCCAGCCTGCACGGCATGACAAGGAGAGCCCGGTGTGCCTCGCCCGGCGCCACGGCCCCCTCCTAGGGGTCGGGGTGGGCTGTGGGTTATGACCTGTACAGTGCCTATGATTATACAATACCAGCCATGTAGAAAGCCCTTGCAAAAACGGACATTCAGATCTCTCTTCCTCGTGAATGTTATGGTAGAGGTGCTCCACGTTCTGGCTTGGCTGCAAAACATTTCATAGATGTGAGAGCTGGTGTCATAGATGAAGATTACAGAGGAAATGTTGGTGTTGTACTATTTAACTTTGGCAAAGAAACATTTGAAGTGAAAAAAAGGTGACTGAATTGCTTGATTTGTGAACGGGTTTTTTATCTAGAACTTGAAGAAGTCCAAGGCTTAGATGACACTGAACGTGGAGCAGGAGGTTTTGGTTCAACGGTCAGAACTAAAATTATCTAAAGAGTAGCTTTATAGCAGCTTTCCCTCTAAAACAGTTAATAAAAGAATTTCCACTTTTAAAAAAATGCTGCTGTGAACAGCTTTCAAGGTTCTGATTACATAGTACAGTGAACACTCTATTTATTCAGTAACAAAACAGAGCAAAACCTTCACAGAAAATCAAAATACAGCATTCACGATGAGATAATAACTCAACAACTTATCACTAAAACGGCCACATAGTTTTCACCAAAGTGGTCACATAGTTTTGAACAAAGTATAATCATTTAGTCAATCAATCACTTAGTAAATCAATCTTTCAATCATAAAGTACAAAAGATCAAAGTCTTCCAGCCATGGGGCACACCAAGTTACAAATCAGTCACTATTCAGTCACCAGTCACTACTCAGTACCCTCTTAAGGGGTAGTAGAAAATATATAGGCCAATCACCCGTTGGTCACAAGTAAGTTACAATTTTATCAGTCACTACTCAGTATCCATGGAGAGGTTTTTTTTCATCTTGACATAAGGCAGGCCCTCAGATTCCTTCGTCCTTCCATGGTCCTTACTCCTACCTGAATTTACCAAACTGTCACCTGGGTTCAAAGGCAGACAGCTCCCTCCTCCTTGTCCAGCTCTCCATGATGTTTCTCTTCCACACTGAAACTTGCAGTATCCAGTCCACGTTAAATCCTTCACAGTCTCTGTTCCTGGGAAGTCATAGCTTAACAAAGCCACAGACAGACAAAGTACCAACACCACAGTCAGGCTTCCTCTGTCTTCTGCAGCTCCAGCTCCATTCTCTCTCCACGTAAGTTCCAGTCCACCAGCAGCAGCCCAGCCTTCAGACGCTACAGCAGCTGCTCTGCCTCCACAAAGCTTATCCCAAGAAGTTCTGACTTTCGCAACTGGGGTTTTTCCTTATATCCAGTATTGTTCCTCCCTGTTCAGCCCCTTCCTGTTATGTCAGCAACAGGGGATCATACCTTCTGTATCTTTAACAGAGGCTTAATTTGAAACTAGGTGCTAAGTACCTCTTAGCTTAGACATACAAAAGGATCTTCAAATTTCATTACTATTACAACATAGTAATAAAAGTCAGGAGAATTTTTGTGTCCTTATTTATATTTATTTTAATCCTGCTGCTTAACTATAATTATTCATCATTTCGGTTAGTGTCTTGGCTGATCCTCTTGGGTCTCCTAAATACAGTGTCACATCATGTGTAAGGAGGGAAATTTTATTTTCTCTTTGCTGATGTTTTTCTCTTTAGATTTATTCTCTTTTCTTATTACCACAGTGAGTATTTCTAGAACAATATACAATAACAGTGGGGAGAGGACCCCATTCTAAATTTGAGTCACTTAACATTTTTCCCTTATGAGTCAAAATCTGCTTCTGTTTAACTTCCAATCTGTTTTAAAAGTTGGGCACAGTTGTGTGAAGGGCAGCTACGTGGTGTGCAGAGTAAAGCACCCAGCCTGGAGTCAGCAACACCTAACTTCAACTCCGGCCTCAGATGCTTACTAGCTGTATGACCCTGGGCAAGTCACTTTACCCTGTTTGCCTCAGTTTCCTCATCTAGAAAATGAGTTGGAGACTGAAATGACAAATCACTCTAGTACCTTTGCCAAGAAAACCCCAAATGGGGTCACAAAAACTCAGACACGACTGAAAAACAGCTGAACAACAAGAGGTTTGCGCAATATTCTTTGTCCTTTTTCAGACATTGCAAACTCCAATGAGTTACCTGAGACCTAGTTCTGTTGCTAACTAATTAAGTAACCTTGGACTCCAGTTCCTATAAGCCAAGAAGCAGAAGCATGTGGTACATACAGTACATGGAGTGCTAGACCTGAAGTCAGGAATCCCTAGGTTCAAATTCCACCTATCTGTGACCCTGGGGAAGTGGCTTAATCCCTTCAAGACCCTGTTTACTCATGTATAAAACGAGCAGCTTATACTAGATGGCCCCTTTCATTTCTAAATCCATGATCCAATAAACAGATGATTCTCTAAAGTCCTTTCTAATGCTAAAATGGTCCGGATGAACGATTCTGTCATTTATCAATATCTCCCATTTCTAGTATGAGGAAACCTTAAAGGTGCCTTATCCCAAAGGTGTCAAACACACAACTCATCCTGTGTGTGGCAGAATTGGGAGGGGAAATATTCATCAGAATAAATAACCTAGAATACAATATTGGTAACATTACATTTTAAAACTAAGTCAATACGCAGCTTAAAGCTATCTTTATGAACCAATTAGTGGGCCCCCTTTCTGTTTGAGCTTGACACCCCCAACCTAACCTACACAAATAGCCAGTCTCCAGACGTTTCCTTCTTTCAGGCCTTGTACCCTTCCCTTGTGATCACAATTCCACTCCTGTCCCTGGTGAATACCTTTAGGTTTTTTGTTTTTTTGTTTTTAATTTCTATATGTTACAAGTCTTACTTCAGCAAATCATTCTTTAATTTGTTACAGTAAAATATAGGCAAGGGAATTAGAACCAGTTCTTTCAGAATATAATAAAATTTTCTTGAACGAAGAGAGCATTTAAAAAAAATATATGTCAGAAATAATTTAAAATGTTTTCTCTTTACAATGCATTTCCCTGAAACGGAGTTTGACCAAAGAAAAGGCTTCGTGCGCCATCTAGAGGACATTTTGTACTTTGTACTACAATGTTTTAAAAAAAAAATAAAGACTGAAAGACCCCAAGAATCATCTCTATGTAAATATCTATATGATTTACATGTTAATGTTTTTTATGAGAACACACAGATCTTTTGAAGAGGTGAAAAGATGTTCTCCTATAAGATGCTGCTTTTAAGATGCTGTTTTTACAATTTCATTTATTTTTCAATATAACCATTTTCCCATCAGAGAAGTATTTTTGAGCGCCTGTTATATGCATATCTCTACAATGGCTGGAAATGTTTAGTCATAAGGCTTGGTCAGCATTTAAAGGATTCTGTATCTAAATCCCACGCTCATGCCTTGAAAGGCAGCATAGTACAATGGAAAGACTAATAGATTTGGAGTTAGTGATCCTTGGTACAAATCCGAGACACCTAGACAGCTACAGCGTGTGTGATCTTAGGTAAGTCACTTAACCTTGATAGACTTTGGTTTCTTCATATATAAAATGAAGTGATTAAGCTAGATGGTCTGAGGCCCCTCCAAGCTCCAGTTCTCTTTTGGACACAAGTCCCCTATTTAAATTGCTCTCCAATCTTACCTTCTGTTCTCTTTGAAGCATAGTTTAGGTGTCATGAAGCTTTTCCTGATGCTTTCAATTATTGGTGCTTTTGACACTGAGAATAATCTTATGAAATTTTGTATTTACTTATCTACATACCTGCTCTGCACCAATAAAACAGAAGGACAGGACCCTGCCCATAACAGCAAGAGCATTTGACTTCCACTGATTTCAGTGATGTAGAGAGCTCCCAGATGAGGGATTTCCTTTACTATGGCAGGTCTATACTCCTCCACCACTTACAGGGGGAGATAATTGCCTAGGGCGTTGAAAGTTTAAGTGACTTATCCAAAATCATACAGCCAGTACGTGTCAATATGTCTAGATTTGGAAATGGAAGGGACCTTTAAGGGACCATGTAAGAAGCCAAAGGAAGAATGGAATTTAGGTCAGGCTGCTAAAGACTCTTTCTTTAGGATCACTGTCTAAAACCTAGAAGTCAAAAGTCATCAAAAGAATCCCTAGGAGAACCCCAAATACAATTTAATGTCTGATTCCCCTCTTTTTGGGGGGGATACCATCTGAACATACTTCATTCTTACTGGGATAAGCTGCATTTTACAGAGAAGAACCCAGGTCTTTCTAACTCCCTGGCCAGTAATCTCTCTACTTCACCAAAGTTGCCTCTGCCAAAGGGAAGTTCTTAATAAATGTTTATAGAACTGAGCTTAATTGAGGTGAAATGATTTGGATGAGATTCATCTTACAGAGGGATTTGTAACTTTAAAGTCCAGTATAACAATTATTATTAGCAGAATGCTACAAGAATAGAGCTGTTACTTTTACTACTGTTCAGTGATAGATGATTTTCACAACTTCAGGCCCTTCCTATTATCACAAGTTCTTGAAGATTCTGTATTCATTTTGCAATTCTTTATAAGACTCCAAACATAATTAGCAATATGCTTGAAGAGAACATAATGGTTTGTTTTGTTTAGATTCTTACAATCACACACTTTTCCTCTACAAAAGCAATCCCTACTAAGAAAGTGTGCTATTTGTTCTAGAGATCTGGGTTTCTATGGAGCAAAAATGCACATATGACCCCAGAGCAGCTCCCTTTTTATTTCAGATCTCGTTTTTAATTTGCTGGGTAAAAGGTTGCTACTGTATAAACAGCCCCTTAGCTAACAGGGGGCTCCTTCTTCTCATTTATCCCAGTAAGAATGAAGTATGGTCAGATGGCATCCCCCCAAAAAGAGGGAAATCAGACATTAAATTGTATTTGGGGTTCTCCTAGGGATCCAGGTTTTAGGCAGTGATCCTAAAGAAAGTGTCTTTAGCATCCTGACCTAAACTCCATTCTTATTATGGCCACCTCAAATATGACCATGGGTCCTGAGCATATTATAATATCATAAATGTAGAGCTGGGGGCGAGGGTTGCATAGAGGCCAATGAGTCTGATCCTGTCATTTTCCAGATAAAAAAAAAGTCATTTAACTTGGTAAATGGAAATAAGAACTAACACCTACTTCCCAGGATTGTTGTGATGATAAAACAAAATATTTGTAAATACTTTTCAAACGTTAAAATACTAAATAAATGCTAGATGCTATAATTATTACCCAGGATCACACAATTAGTAAGGATCTAAATCAGGATTTGAATTTGTCTTCCTAATTCTAAATCCAGAATACAATGCACTGCATCACTGACCTGTCGCTATGATCCTGGGAGAAAAGATAGCATATTAAATTTCTAAATGCATTTCTATGTTTTGTTTTCACAGTTTATGGGGAAAATATGGTTTGTTTGGGGTTCATTTAGAAGAAGGGAATAAAGAGAAAGAAAGTAAAATGACAGGTTGTAAATACTAGGCAGCTGGTGATTCAAGGGATGCATGGTAACCTGGAATCAGAAAGCCCTGAGTTCAAACCTACTTCAGACTCTTACTAGCTGTGTGACCCTGGTCAAGTCACTTAACCTTTCTTGGGCTGGGTTTCCCCACTTACAAAATGAGGGTTCTTGAGAGTTCAAAAAGATAATATTTATGAAGTAAATGCTACTTGCTATTGTTGTTAAATATTAGCATTACTTTAAATGTATTCTTTTGTAGAACTTCTCATGCAGAATCGGAAAACTGATAATCTGACATCTTACAAAAGGGGGGGGGGGAAATCCCTGCAAGCAAATCTAGACAAACTCTCAATTAAAAAATTTATTTTAGGGGCAGCTAGGTGGCACAGTGAATAGCAGCACCAGCCCTGGAGTCAGGAGGACCTGAGTTCCAGATCTGCCTTCAGACACACACACAAAAGCTAGCCATGTGACCTTGGGCAAGTCACTTAACCCCAATCGCTCTACCTTCCTCCCTCCAAAAAAAAAAAAGCAAAAATGTATTTTAAATGGGTATTTTGGGTATCTGTCTCTGTACTATCCCTCTTTCCCTCTTTGTGCCTTCCTCCTACTCTCCCTGGCTTCCAGTCTCCAATAAAATCCCACCTTCTACAGGAAACCTTTCCTGCCTGTCCTCATTCTAGTGCCTTTCTTCTAGTAAGTATCTCCAAATATTCTCTATAAAACTTATTTGTATATAGTTGTTTGCATGTTGCCCCCCCTTACACTCTGAGTTCCACTAAAAGCAGAGATAGTTTTGGGGTTGGGGGAGAGCGGTGGGGGGGGAGGGGGTTACCTTTGTATTCCCAGCTCTTGGCATGCTGCCTCATACGTGGCAGGTGTTTGACTTGGGCTTGATGACTGACACTGTGCTCTAAAAGTTAAAGAATCACAGAGTTCTAATACTGCTGAGCTGAAAGGAAGCCTAGAGATTGACTAGCCCAGCATCCTCATTGTAAAGTGTAATTGTGACCAACAAGATTCAGTAACTGGTCCCAGGCTATTCAGGTCATGGCCAACAAAGCCCAGACTAGAACAACCTAGATCTATGACACTGGAGTCAGTTCCAATCACTACTGTTTTGTTTGATCAAAGTCAACCTGCCCGGTGCCGTGTTGAGGAAGTGACCCCCATATATAATCAAAGGCCATGCCAACAAAACAGAACAAATTCCTCAATTCCTCTTATTCTTGAGTCATTTCCATCATGTGTGACTCTGTCTTTTGAGCCCATTTGAGGTTTTCTTAACTGAGACTGAAGTGGTTTGCCATTTCTTTCTCCAGCTCATTTTACAGATGAGGAAACTGAGACAAGCAGGGTGATGTGACTTGTCCAGGGTCACACAACTAGTGAGTGTCTGAGGCTGGATTTGAACTCAGGAAAGTGAGTCTTCCTGTCTCCAGGCCTGACTCTCTATCCGCTGTATCACCCAGCTACCCTCTTCAATTCCTACCAAGCTAGAAAAAGACTTGAATAGGAGCCCTATGATAGACTCTGTAAGTGTTGTATCTGGAACAGTCTGCCTAAATTCTAAAAGATTCTTTACTAGTCAGGCTGCAGGGTGATTAATCTTTTGGCCACAGCAGCTCTTAGAGACCATCTCCTAAGTGGTGCAGGGTTTGGGATCTGCTGCAGTGGAGGACAGATCCGCACACCCTCCTTCCTCACTTTCAGCATCCTTCAGTCTCAGATGAAGGGCCACCTCCCATAGGAAGCCATTCCTGGTCACTCATTTATTATCACTGCTGTTGCTGTAGTTAATAGCTAACAATTCTACAGCATTTCCCACATGCCAGTCCCTGTGCTAAGTACTGTACAATTATTATCCCTTTTAAGCCTCACATTCAACACAAGCTTTCCTACTTACTTTGTATATGAAATAGGGCAGTTAGCATCAGAGTAGCAAGGCAGCTGGGCCTGGAGGCAGGAAAACTTGAGTTCAAATTCTGCCTTAGATACTTGCTAGCTGTGTGATTCTGGGTAAGTCACCTCATCTCCCTCAGGCTCAGTGAGCTCATCTCCAAAATGAGTGTAACAGAAGAAACAATCTGCCAGGGTCGTCGTGAGAGTCAGATGAGAAAATACTTGTAAAGTGTTTAGCCTAGTGTCTGGCATAGAGCAAATACTATATATAATTAACTATTATTGTTATTATTATTAAATAGCATATATAGAGCAACTGGTAAACCTTAAAGTACTAATTAAGTGTTAGCTATTATTATATATTTTATATTTGCTTCTCTGTGTGTGGATATATATGGATATATGTGGATATACATACATATATATGCATATATACATACATATACATGTGTGTCGATAGACAGGTAGATTAGATAGATAGATAGATAGACAGACAGATAGATGGATAGATAGATGATAGATGGATGGATGGATGGATAGATAGATAGATAGATAGACTAGATAGATAGATAGATAGATAGATAGATAGATAGATAGATAGATAGACAGACAGATAGACAGATAGATAGATGATAGATGGATGGATGGATAGATAGATAGACTAGATAGATAGATAGATAGATAGATAGATAGATAGATAGATAGATAGATAGATAGATAGATGATAGACAGGTAGATAGACAGGTAGATTAGATAGATAGATAGATAGATAGATAGATAGATAGATAGATAGATAGATAGATAGATGGATGGATGGATGGATGGATGGATGGATGGATGGATGGATGGATGGATGGATGGATGAATGGATGGAAGGAAGGATGGATGGATGGATGGATGGATGGATGGATGGATAGATAGACGGATGGATAGATAGATAGATAGATAGATAGATAGATAGATAGATAGATAGATAGATAGATGATATAGTTTCCCTCCAATAGAATGTAAAGTATTTGAGAGCAGGAATGGTTTTTTGTCTGTGTATCATCCAAGCCCAGATTGCTATCTGGAACATAAGAAGTATACAATAAATTCTTGCTGAATAAATGAATAAATAAGTGCATCTTTCAAATACTGACCTAAGTACCTTATTCCCACAAACCCTTCAGAGATATCATGTAAAAATGGAATGAATGCTGGGTTTGGAGTGAGCAAAGCTGGAGAGTTTTACTGCTTACCACCCAGGGGATCTGGGTTGTATCATTTGAATTTGCTCCATCTCAGTGGTTTGAGCAAAAGGCCTCTAAGACTCTTTACCATTTTAAATGCCATTAAGTCCTAACTCTTCAATTCACCTTTATCACCTTGAACAAGTAACTTACTTTTCTCCTGTGTAAAATGAAATGACTAAACCAGCTGACATCTGGGAACCCTTTTGGCAATGACTGTCATTGTATGAAATAAAACAGTGACATCTCAGGAAAAAAACTGACTGTTGCATGCATTAAAAAAGCTTACTTTAAAAAGATAACCTCCCTTCGCTACCACCCCAGCCCTTACACACTCTCTCCAGTTAAGCATTTGCTATCCCTAATAAATCAGCCAGGATGCTTTCTTAGCAAAGTTGATATGATACAGTTCAGAACAATCCTTCTTCCACAAGGACACAGGCCTGGACTGTTGTGGTTCAGCTGAGGATAAAACTGGTTGGTTCAAGCTGCTGTGTCAAAGCCACCCCTTTGTGCTGAGGCTGTAAAAAAAAGAGGTCAGTAACAGAGTCAGCCTTCTAAGGGGAGAGATGCTGGAAGTGTTGAGAACAAACCAGAGAGCAGAGCTAAAAACAGACTCAGCTCCTCGAGTAAAACGTCTGAGGGGGAATGCTTGTCTCCCCAAGGAAGGCTATCTTGAGACAGAGATCCTTCACAAGTTTTATGGGCTCTCAGTCACACAGCTCAACTAAGCAGTGCAGTGTATGAAGTACTGAACTTGAAATCAAGAAGACCTGAGTTTGAATCCTGCCTCAGACACATACTACTTGTATGCCCATGTGTAAATCATTTAAATTCTCTGAGTCTTAATTTTCTCATTTGTAAAATGAGGCTGTCGAGCTTAATGGCCTTAACAGAAATTCCTTTTTAGCTCTAAACCCAAGATTCTAAAGGTCTGGCACCTCAAGGTCTTGGACCCAGCCGCGAAGAAAAAGGGGTATATTTGCTCTGGCTAAAAGATAGCAGCTAAGTTATGTCACTATCTGGCCTATAACCCAAAGACAGCAAAAGAAAATGGAAAAGGATCCAGATACACAAAATATTTATAGTAACACTTCTTGTAGTAGTAAGGAATTGGAAAGTAAGAGAGCACCCATCAAGTGCAGAATGGATGAACAAATTATGCTATATGAAGGTAAAGGGATAGAGTCGTGCTGTAACGAATAATGAAAGGATCAGTTTCAGAGAAACCTGGGAAGACACACATGAACTGATACAGACTGAAGTGAGCAAAACAGGAAACTAATTTATACTATAAGAACAACATAGAAAAGACAAACAACTTTGAAAGACTTAGAAACTCTGGTCTATGCAATAACTAACTATAATTCCAGAGGATTCATGATGAAGCACACTTCTTTTTTTTTAATATTTTTTTATTTGTTGTCTTGTTTACATAATTTTCATTACATTTTTGAATTACAAATTTTCTCCCCATCTTGCCCCTGCCCCAACCCTTAAACAGCAATCCCACTGTAGAGCCCCTCCCCTGCTCTGCTCTCTTACTTTCTGGTAGGGCAGGAAGAGTCTCCCTATCCCAGCCCCTGTATATCTTAATTCCTAGTTGCAGGTATTGCAGAACTTTAAATTCTAGATTCTTTCTTCTAACAGAAAGGTGATGGATTTAGGGTGAAGATTAAGACATATTTTTTTAACATAGCCAATGCAAGAATTTATCTAGCTTGACTATGCACGTGATATATGAAAAATATTTTGTTTTTTCTTGTTCAATGGGGAAGAAGAGAGAATAAAGATAGAAAATAAATGTTTATAAATCAAAAAAAAAATAAATTTAAAGATGACATCTAAATAGAATGGAACAATATGAAGAAATGGTGGTAGTTCCTGATCCCTAGCTGTCTGAAGAGGGGTTAAGTATTCTGGGCCCCAGACTTCTAGATAAAGGAGAGAAATTCTCCTGTATAATGTTGAGTTTCTAGAAAGTTCAAGAACCCACTCTCCTAGGGAGAAAAGCTACAGAGCAGTGCCAGACTCTCAAGAAAAAGAGGATCTTGCAAACAGCCCCAGAAAAGAAAGAGTGACAAGAGAATGAGCTCAGGAAGAAACAAGAAAACAACAGACCTAGACTTGATCCTCCACTATGATCATGACTTTTTTTGGCTAGCTTATTATTTTCCCCCCAAGCCTCGTCCTCTTCCAAATTTCCCTATTTTCTGTCAAAGGCGCCACCACTTTTCTAATCCCTTGGTCTCGTTCTTGATTCTTCCTTCTCCTTCACCCCACATGTTTACTTAGGTGCAAATCTTGCTGTTTCTCTCTCTAACATCTCTTGAATCCTACCCCTTCTTTCTATGTACACAGCTATCATTTTAGCTCAGCTCCACATCACCTTTCATCTACATTTTTGCAGCAGTTTCTTGGCTGGTTTCTTTTTCTCAAGCCTCTCTCCACTTCTGTCCCTCTTCCACACTACTGACAAAGTGGTTTTCTTTAAGTGCAGACCTGACTATGTCATTCCCCTTTTCAATCAACTCTGATAGCTTCCAGTAGCCTCTAGAAGCAAATATAAACTCCTCTATTTAACTTGTAAAGCCTTTCACAAACTGGATCCATGTAAACTTTCCAGTCCCATTGTCAATTTAATTCTCCCTCCTATACTCTATAATACAGCTACCCTAACCTACTATTTCACATGAAACACTCCATCTCCTATTTCCATATCTTTGCACTGGCCATCATCCCCCATGCCTGTAATGCATGCCTCCCTACCTCTACCCCATTGAATGCCTCTCTTTCTTTGGGCCTCAAATGGAGCAATACTTTCCACATGAAATATTTCTGATCTGCTCATCTGCTAGTGCCCTTCTCAAACTACCTAGTATTTAACTATATTTATTTTTATTAAATATATTTTACTAAATATATTTAACATATTCATTAAATATATTAAATAAATATATTTATATTTATTTCTATTTCTTACCATAACATTTATTCTTATATAACACCTTACTGTCTCCCCTATAAACTCCTTGAGAGGAGGAATTATTTCAGTCTTTGTTTATGCCATAGTCTACAGGGTAAAGACATTTAATAAATACTTGATGATTGACTGGTTGATTGACAAAGGTCCAGTAGGAAAGGAGGTTACAACTAGTTGTTTTTTCTTTCCAGGAGAAAACAAGCCCTTAGTACTATAATATTGTAAGACTGAAGACTTGAGTCCCTGGAGCAAGGAAGGGACTCATCAAAATATTGATGAGATTGCCTCAAACGCAGTTCCCTTTCAAAGTTTTAAGTACAAAGTGGAGAAATGAGTCTGGAGAATTGTATAAATTCTCTGAGGAAGGTAACAGGGAGTGTGGAAGAGAAAAGAGAAATGTATTTATTATTGATGGACTATTATGAGTCCTTCATATTATTTTTACACATTCTTTATGGTAAAATAAGGCTAATCAATATATGATACTCATTGTTACTTTGAATGCTTGCACGGGAGCTTAGGATCCCTTTACCAACATTTGGGGGGATGTAGGCTTGAAATATATTGTGAGATCCCCAGAGGAAACTCGGAATAGAAGAAAAAGTCAAAAGGTTATACTCTGATTGTTGGGAAAGTAGGAGACTTGGGAAATTCAAACAAGATCCATGTAGGCCAAGAACTTGGAAACTGAATCGCAAGTTACAATTTGGGGAGGCATGTCACTTAACCTCGTCTGTAAAATTAGGATAATAATGTTGGTATTATCTACCTTGTAGTGTTATTATAAAGAAAGCACTTAGTAAACCTTACCCTAAAAAAGTGAGTTACTATTGTTGGTCTATGCAATAAACCGCTATTCCCTTGAAATGCTGCCTTATGGTTCAGCTTCCTGAGAATCTGCTCGGCATGCTTCGGTGAGAACATTGAAACCTGCTCAAAGGAATCTTACACACACATACACACACATGCACACATGCACATGCACACGCATGTGCATGCACATGTACACATATTCATGCACAGTACCATTTCACTATGTTAGGAAAAATATTAATCAGAAAGCAGAGGAAGAACTCCAAAAAGACTAATAATGAAAAGAAGAGCTAATAGTTATAGCAATTTAACGTATAAAAAGCACTTTCTATATGTTATCTCATCTGATCCTCAAAACAGTCAGGTAAAGTAATTTCTACAGTTATCACCATTTTATAGTTGTAGGAAACAAGACTGAAAGGGATTCAATTGCTTTTCTGCGGTCACCTAGCCAAGAAGTGGAATAGGTGAGACTTTAACCAACATCTTTCCTGACTTGAAGTTCAGTATTTTTACCGCTACAACAAGGATTCCAGAGCTAAAACAAAGGTTGGGCTTTGTAATGAGAAATAACGAGGTTCGTGGCTTTGGTAAAAGGTGAACTCATGGATAGACTTTTATTCCAAAAGGTAAAATATCACTCCTGTCATTATGGCAGTCTATGATGGACCATCTTTACTGTCCTATAGCAATCAACCAGAATCTATGAAGCACGTACTAATTGCCAGGCACCATACCTAAAAAATACAAAGAACTTTTTTTAAAATCTCTATTCTTAAGAGTTTACATTCTAATGGAGTAGGGAAATATACACACACTTACACATACATACATACATAGGCACATAGACATAAATATTCTATACACATACACATACATGTATGTATAAAATAAATATAAAGAGAACAAATGCAAACAGATACACAGTAATTAGGAAGAACATTAGCACCTGGGAGATCAGCAAAGGCCTGCTCTATAAGCTGGTGCTTGAACCATATCATGGAGTATCCTTGGGGTTCACTAAGGCAGAAGTGAGGAGGGTCTGTACTCTAGACCCAGGGTGTGCTCAGTACAAGTGTGTGATTATTAGAGATTGAATGCTGCTTGTGAGAAACAGAGGGAAGGCCAGCTTGGCTAGATCACCAACTATGAGAGCAAAAGTAACATACTATAAGGCTGGAAAAATCAGTTGGGTCCAAGTTGTGAAGGACTTGAAAATCTAAGTAGAGAACTTGATATTTTATCCTAGAGTCCAAATGAAGCCACCGCAATTTATTGAGTAGGAGAGCGGCATGATAAGGTCTGTACCTACGGAAAGTCACTTGGGTAGCTATGTAGAGAGGTCAAAGTAGACTGGGAAGAGATTTGAAGCAAAGACAGCAATTAGGAGATTATTGCAATAATCTAGGGGAGAGACAAAGAGGACCTGAACAGGTGTGTAGCAGCTGTGTGAGTAGAGAAAAGGAGTCAGATGTGAGAGATGTGGTAGAAATAGAAAATGTAAGATTTTGTCAACTGATTGCATATATGAGGTAAAAGAGAGGATGGGGTTAGGAAGAGGGCCAAGATACTACACTAGGAGACTAGACTTCAACATGAAAATGGACATTTGGAGGAGGGACGGGTTTGAAGGTAAAGATAATGAGCTCTCTTCTGGACATGTTGAGTTTCAGATGTTTATAGGCCATCTAGTTTGAAATGTCCAATAGGCACTTGGTGACACAGATTGAAACTCAGGAGAAAGACTGGGGCTGGATATAGATCTGAGTCATCTGCAGGTAGATGACAGTCAAATGAATAGGAGTTGGTGAGGTTACCCAGAGTGAAAAAAGATGAGAAAAGAGAGGCCAGGACAGAGCTGTAGGGAACATCCCCAGTTAAGGGCTATGATAAAGATGATGGGACAGCAAAGGAGAGTGAGGAGGAGTTAGGAGGAGAAACAGGAGACATAGGTGTCACAAAAACCTGAGAGGAGAGAGTATGCCAGAGGACAGGGTGGTCGATAGTGTCAAATGCAGCAGAAGTCATGCAGGATAAGGAGTGACAAAATACTTTTAGCTGATTTCACAATTAAGGTTTTGAAGAGAGCGGTTCTCCTTGAGTGATCGCATCAAGTCAGATTACAAAGGACCAAGAAGTGAGTAAGAGAGAGCAAGTGCATGCAATGACTATCCTTTTCTAGGAGTTTGGTTGAGAAAGGGAGGAGAAATACACAATGACAGTTTAAGGGGATGGTAAGCACTCAGTAAGGACCCAGTTGAAGCCTGATAACACAAATTTAGAGGCAGCTAGATGGCTCAGTGAATAGAGTGCTGGGCCTGGAGTCAGGACGATCCGAGGCCAAATTTGATCTCCAACAAAAACTAACTTTGTGACCCCGGGCAAGTCACTTAACCTCTGCTTGCCTTATCCACTGGAGAAGGAAATGGCCAAATGCTCTAGTATCTTTGCTAAGAAAACCCCAGAGACAGCATTATCCATTGGTTTTCTTATAGTTGAATACAACTAAAGAACAACAACATGAATTTAGATTTTAGAGCTTTCCCAGTCAGCCTGGTTATATGGCTTCCTCCAAGACAGTTCAGCAGTATATGAGTAGAAGCAGTTAGTGTGAGCATAATTATGGTCTGGAGTTTAGCAAAATATAAGCAGTAAAAAAAAAAACCAGAGAAATGAGGGTTTCAAAAATAAATGATGGTGAGGAGTGAAACTGGTTAACTACAGATTAGGAAGAAAGTAAAGTGGAATTAGAATGGGATAATGGTCTGAGAAAGTGTTGAAGGGTAGAGGGACTTGAGGTTGAGATGGGGGCAAAAACAGCATTAGGAAGAGTGAAGAATAATCAGAGATGGAATGACTTGAAGGTTATGGTTAGAAAAATGTCACAAGGTTTTTGTTGTTGGTTTTGGTTTTGGTTTTGGTTTTCATTAAGGAAGCAGAACACTTGCTTGGTAATGTTGAAATCCAGAGTATGACCAACCATATGTGAGACTGAGGAGGAATTTTAAAAAGATAAAGGGATTTAAGGAGATTGAGAAATTGGGGAGTTATGGAGTTTGAGTACCCCAGGACAGAATCTCACCCGCAGTTAAGTGCCATGCTAAAGAGCTGGAATTGGGAAGGAAAGGAAGGTGGTGAACCAGGGACTAGACAACCTGAGAAAAAAAAGGAAAAATAAGTGGGGGTCAGTAAATAGCAGTCAGGACAATTTGGCTAGAAAAGAACATTTTAATCAAATAAACTTTCAAAGAGGGAGCGGATTAGTGGTAGAAGCAAGGGGAAGGTCTCGAAGTGACAATAGGATATTCTAACTCTCTGTCCAGGGCCAGTCATTGAGAGTCGTGCATAAAGGTCCAGTTAATGCTAGAAAAGATTTCCAGGGATGAAATCGTCTAGGGGAGCGGGGTCTCAAGTAATGGAAGGAGTGTGAAACAGGTCCCAGAAGAAGGGGAATTTGTTCATTACAAAACAGGAATTCCAGAGGGCACAGGAGGTAGATGAAGACAGGGTCAGATTAGGACATAGGACTAAGTTCAAAGAGGATAAGAGAGTAGGAGGTCGGAGTTGGGGATAACTTGCTCCTAGATGACCAATGGTTGAAAGACTAATGGCTGGTAGAAGATTGTTAGCCATAGGGATAGTAGTAAACGGCAGATGAAAAATAATAGTACTTACAATTTCAAAAGACTTCATGGCAGGTAGAAGAAGGGTAAAGGGTGGAATACCACAATTACCTTAGTTATACTTCTTGGCCAACTGGATGGGGGCTACATGGGCACTGTTACAGATGGGTCCTTTGCTCGGCCAAGGCTTCTCCTCCTTGTGCTGTTCCATATGTTTTCTTAAACTTTTTATTACTTCAAATTATTAAAATGCATTTGACTAAACTGCTTGGGAAGACTGTCCCACTTGTCACTTAAAATACATGGCACATCCTGTTCCCAAACAAATGACTCAGCAAATATGAAGAAAATTATTATTAGTACTGACAGGGCCAAAGTAAATAGCAAAAACAAGAGTTACTATATATCCAAATTAAGAAGGTGGATTGTTTAACATTTCTGTTCTTCCCATGCACGTGACCAGAAAGCTGGGGCCCCAACTCTAGCTCTGTCCAGCAGGCAGTGGTCAAAGATATTGAACCAGCGCTGGTTTTAAAGTCAAAGAACCCAAGTTCAAAGTCCGGCTCTGTCACCTCCTCCCTATCTCACGTTAGGCAAGTTATTTAAATTCTTGGGCCTCAGTTTAACAATCTCTAAATACTAGCAATAATAGCTAGCACTTAAAAAGCACTTAAAGATCTGCAATACACTTTACATATGCTATTTCCCCATGTAAAAAGTGAAGGAACGCCATCTAAGAGAGGTCATATGGTTTGCCCAAGGTCCCATAGCCAATAAAAGTTTGGGGCATAATCTGAACTCAACTCCTCCTGATTACAAATCCCTTACTCTAGTCCCCATAATTCCCAGGTGCCACAAGATGAAAAGGTTAGACTAGATGACCTCTGAGGTCTTTGTAGCTCCAAATCTAGAATTCTATCATCCTACTTCCACCAAGGTAGAAATCTTGTCAAATGATTCTTAGAAAGAGACCAAGATATATAGGGATTTCTGGTCCAGATCAGAACAGACACAGAAAGTTGCTCCTAACGGAACCTTCACTTATAGTCTCTTCTTCTTGGCAAAAGAATATGCCCTCCCCAGCTGAAGTTTCCTTTACATTCTCTTTCTGGTTTCTTCACTTTATTATATTATATTATATTATATTATATTATATTATATTATATTATATTATATTATATTATATTATATTATATTATATTATATTATATTATATTATGTCATATTATGTCATATTATGTTATATTATGTTATATTATGTTATATTATGTTATATTATGTTATATTATGTTATGGCATGTTATGGCATGTTATGGTGTGTTATGTTATGTTGTTATGTTGTGTTGTGTTATGTTATGTTATATTTATTATATTATATTATATTATATTTATTATATTATATTGTATTCTATTCTATTCTATTGCATTGCATTGTATCACATTGCATTGCATTGTATCGTGTTTATTATATTGTACTATACTATATTATATTATATTATACTATATTATATTGCGCTATATTATATTATACTATATTATATTATGCTATATTATATTGTACTATATTATATTGTGCTATATTATATTATGCTATATTATATTACACTATATTATATTGTGCTATATTATGCTATATTATATTATATATATTTGTATATATTCCTAAGAAAAGCAGGAATTCATTCTTGGTCACCACCCAGGAGCATGATGGGAGTCAGTGAAAGTATTCTTCCTGTAGAAAAAGTGGGATAAGTGCAAGGGGAGGCGTAGGAGATGGAATTGAGGTGATCTCCGGCCTATGTCTCCTCTGACTAATCCATTTGGGGTTCTATGTTTTATGGCAAATGCAGTTCAAGACACTTTCTAGTCATAACAATAATGATCTTAACAACAACAATATAAAAGGTACAAAGAACTTTACATATATTATCTCATATAAGCAAATTCATCAACATACTTTTATATGATTTGTGTTTATCAATCAATCAATCAAGTATTTATTAAGCACCTATTATGCACTGTGTTAGGCACTAGGGGATTAAAAAAAAAAAACAGAAATGAACCAGCCTCCCACCCCCTCGAGGACTTTTGGTCCTTTCAGGTGAACATATTCTATTTTCTTTTTTTTTTTTTTTCGCTTTTTGGAGGGCAATTAGGGTTAAGTGACTTGCCCAAAGTTGCACGGCGAGTGTGTCAAGTGTCTGAGGTTGGATTTGAACTCAGGTGCTCCCTGCGTCACCTAGCCACCCCAGATATATTCTGTTTTCAAATGTGTCTTGGAAATTTATTTCTGAGATGAAGAGGAAAAGAAAAAATGTTCACTTTGCTCCTCTGAGACTTAACTATGTTCCCAGTTGTTGGGTCTTGTTCAGTCAACTGAAGACGGACCCTTTGTTCTTTGTTTTTCTCAGAACTATGTCTTTTCTCAGTGTTCAAAAAATAAAAAGGATTTCGATTACTTAACTAGGAGTCAAAAAAGCTAGATGGCACTGTGCCATTGAAGAGCTATGAGCCCTAGAACCTTGAACTTAGCATTCTGTTCCTCAGTTTTCCTAACCACTAAATAGTTTCTTCTTATGAATAGAGAAACTGAAAGGATCTGGACCTGTGATTTCATAATGAGGCCCCGGGTGGGAGCATTCTCTCTACCAGTTCAGGTTGGCACCTTCTCTGCAACTTACAGATTCAGTCAGTGCCTGGATCACTGAGTGGTTAAGTAATTTACCCAGGGTTATATCACTTGTATGTTCTACAGTCAGAATTGGGACTTGAGTTTTACAGGCTCCGAGATGAGAGCTCTAGTTTCCACACCACATTGCCTTCACCACAACATCTACATTTTGAAGTTTTTATTCAAATGGCAAATAACTAAACATTTATGTGAAAGTGAAATCAAGTATAGCCCCCCGAAAATAGCATCATAGACTATTCTTATTATACTAGCTCATAAGATATTAGAAAAGAAGACAATTTCCAAAATTCTTAAATGATTAAAAACAGAAATAATAAAGGAATCAGGACTGTGGGAAAGCTTTTTTCTCAAACTAAAATAATGAATGAAAAAAGTCTTCAAGGGTTGCTTGTTTATGGTTCTACACTCTGGAGACTGAAATTTTTTGTATATAACAGATGGTTTTGTTTACATAGAGAAAATTCAGACCCTAGTAAGGGGCCTTTTTTTTTCTTTTTCAAGTTCACTCACACACATAAGTAAAAGAAATATGTGTATGTGTTACAGATATGGAAGAGGAAGCATCAGAGAACAGTTTGGGAATCAGAAAAACTGGGATTCAAGTCTTGTCTGTGATACATACTAGTTTCATGACTACAAGCAAATTCCTCAATCGCTATGTTCCCCCAAGAAGCTCTCTTAGAGGATGATAGAGGAATTGCTGATTTGCCTTGATGGAGAGAGGTTCCACACTGGGTACTTCATATATTGATAAAATCTCTCTACACCAGACTAATATACACACACAAACATATACATATGAGCAGTATGTGTACATATGGACAGTATGTATGCATATGCATGGATATATATACATATACATAGAGCACTACACTCATGCCTGTGTGTATATATATAATATACACACATGTATATACACACATACTATTTTGTATATGCATATATATAATATATGCATGCAAAGAGTATGTATATAGACAGTATATATATACGTATGTATATATACACACACAGAGCTCTGTGTTCATTTCCACATTGTGTGTGTGTGTATATACACACATACATGCTGTCCTGTGCCTATATACATGTATATGTGTATGTTATATATAGACATATAGTTATGTTATACATAGATATATAACATATAGTTATATAGAGAGACATATATAACATAGTTATGTTATATAGAGACATAAACTATAAACATGCAACCAGTATGTGTAAATACTATATACACATACAAACAGTATTTATACATGTGGACAATGTGTATGCATATTTACATAGGATTCCATGTTAAGTCCATGTGTGTATGTACATATGTAATACATACATATCCAATACTCTGCATATACATATATACATGTATACCTACTGTCTGTATGTGCATAAATATGTATGTATACACATATTGTGTTATGTGTATTATTCCAGTGTAGAGAGATTTTATCAATGTACAAAGCACCCAGTGTGAAGTCTCTTGCCGTGTGTGTGTGTGTGTGTGTGTGTGTGTGTGTGTGTGCTTTTGGGTGCCCCTTGTCACAGTCATCTGAGGCAGAACCTCAACACCTCAACTCACATGACCCCATCTGCACTCTGCCATGCTGTCTTTAGTAATTTAAAAGAGGGATTGTAATATTATTTTTCCTTTCTTTATAGATAATTAAATGGATTTTAATTTCACAGAGCTTTGAAATGATTTGTTTCTCTCTTTCCTCCTGTCCCTTATGGAAGAGCTTCAAGGTCATGAGTAAGCTCTGAAATGAACAACCCTTTACTCTAACAATATGATCCCCAGATCTTAAACTGATTGATGGGCACCCCATTTTAAACACACTAAACCAGAAATTCTTAACTTTTTTTAAATCATGACAGATCCCTTTGGCAGTCTAGTAAAGCCTCAGGACTCTTTCTCAAAATAAGATTCTAAAACACATACCATAAAATATATAATGTTACCAAGGAAATAAAAGGTTAGTAAAAGTAAAGATGCAATTTTTATTTCATATCCCCAAAAATCTGTCAATGGGCACCTTGGGGGAAGAAAGTTGGTGGCTCTCAGGATAAGAAACCTGACTCTAAACTTTGCATTTAAAAAAATGCAGATTCCCTGGCTCCTTGGTCTACTAGTATCAAAGTGACTGATCTCCATTGATTTTCACTTTGATATTCACATACAATATCATCTCCTAAAATAGTGCTATAGAAAATGAAAAAGAAATCCCAATCTTCTTTCCATCTGAATATTTCAAGCTGCATCCTGTGTAAACTCCTGACACCAAATCAGCCTGATTTCGAGCCCATGGCAAAGATCCAGCCCGTCGTGGTTATGTGCGGTTACCAGATCAAGTTACAAAGAAGAAAAGAAGCAAGAAAAACCGGCAAGATTCTCAAGCTGCCCCAGAAGAGCTCTGAGCACGCCTGAAATCTGACCCTTCTGATAACGTTAGCACCTGATCGAAGATAATACCAAAGCTGGATAAGCACAACTCAGAAACGTTTTTTATTCTCCATTTCAGACAGTCTAGTGCATGCCATGCTCTCTTCACCATTTAGTTTTGAAGCATTATTCCCTTTCAGATCCAAGGAGAGCTGGCTTATTTGCCTTTGGAGCAAAGTACAAAACCTTTTTTGGGTCGCTAGGTGGCTCAGTGGGTAGAGTTTTGGACCTAGAGCAAGGAGGACCTGAGTTCAAATCCAATGCAGATACTTACTAGCTGTGTGACCCTGGGCAAGTCACTTAACTCTGTTTACTTCAGTTTCCTCTTCTGCAAAATGAAAAGAAAATGGCCAACCACTCCAGTATCTTTGTCAAAAAAAAACCCTAAAAGGGGTCATAAAGAGTTGTGTATGATTAAAAAATGACTAAGCAACAACAAAACAAGGCCAAAAAAAAGTTCCCTTTTCCTCTATTGATTAAAAGTTCCCCAGTGAATAAATCAATACTAAGTTTTTGCTCTTTAGTTGCATTTAAACATAATGCAATTCAATTTTTATACAGAGGAATTGATTCCTAAAATTAGTCACACCAGGAGCCTAATACCACAATGGTGACACATTAATTTCTGATCCTTTCTTTGCCTGTAAATCTTCCTTCTTTTACATTCTTATCATTTATTCCCATGCCCTTTTATTATTCTCTCCTTAAGGATCCGCAGTATCAATTCCCCATCTTCACTCCAGTTCTTCTTCACTAGACCCCTGCTGGCTGCTAAGATATCCAGGATCTAATTTATAGTTCCCAGAAGACTGAGAAATCCTATAGAAGGGAACTTCAGCCACTGGAGCCCTGCTCTGTTATCCCTTGCTCCGTCCACCCCCTAAGTCCCCTGGGCCTAAAAATATCTCTGCCACTGCCTTAGTTGTCTATTGCTTACCAGGCTATTTTTAAGTATGCTAGACCTTTGGGTCATAGAACTATATCCAGTAGCTAGGGCTCATCTCTGACTTTTGCATGAACGTCAATGCTAAAGCTTGGATTTTTGAAGTACCGCATGTCCTCAAAAAAGCTTTTGGCTTTAGCCCAAGTCAAGGTTTACTCATAATGTGAGATTTGAATCAGGCCATATAATTTCAGTTTTTCTATACAGAATCTTATCCATTTTCCATTGCCCTAGACAAACAATCTTTGAAGCTAGATGAAATCACAGAAAAAGATGGAAAATCATATGGGTTCTAACAAAAACGGAAAAGATGAGTCATGCAGCAGAATTCCCCAATCTAGGATTCGGATGCCTGACTATTTGCAACCCACAGAGGGCAGCAAGCCTTGAAATTTCATCTAGGAACATGGGTATGGTAGAGGTGAGTCAAGCTAATTTAGTTTAGCTATCCTAATCAACTGAATTAACTGCTAGGGATTTGTCTAAACTGAAATAATGCTGGGATGGTTGCAGTCATCCTACACCCTCCCAGAAACCCATAGACTCAAGTGTAGACAAAGGATTCACCTGTTTTTGCAAGTGAAAGCCCTTAGGACACCATGAAAGTCATTTTATTAGATCTCTACTCAACCAGTGTTCTTTGGTGGAACTCTTGGCTCAGGAGGGTGAGAATGTAGAATTAATACCAACTCTGCCTCCCCCACATTTAAGTACTCAGACTTTGGCAGAATCATTGCAACAAAATAGTTTAAATGATTGTTATTTCCTGTGTAAGGATGATCCCAAAACCCCTTTCGGGCTTTAGCTTGCCTTTTCTATATTATGAAAATTCAGGAATATGGCTAGGCAGGTAGAAAAGACAATGTCCTTGAGTTCTGGGTTAGATTTCTACCTGTGCCCTTTTTCTACTCACTGATCTATTTATATGGGAGAACAAAAGAAGTTTAGAATTTAAAAACTGGGGAACCCTGTACCACAGAGCTGCTTTGGTAGTTCTTGGGGAAATAGTTTCTACATGGTTTATAATCCAGCCTTAAAATGTTGAAGTCAGGAGACATTAGAAAAGTTTACTATGAGCTCAAGTGAAATCACCCAAAGAAACCCCAAGTTTAACAACCATGAAATTTACACCAAAGCAAAGCTGAGAAGAGTACTGTCTCATCTAAAGAGCTTGGTGCCTAGGGCTGAGATTCTTCTTTGAGAAATAAATTTCTGAGAATGAAATAAAGTCTTCTTACTGGTCCAAGGCAAGGGTAGCTGCTTTTATTTTTAAAAAAAGTTCTCCAAGTTTTAAAAAGTCTCTGGCTTTAAAATGAGAGCATAGCAGCGCTGACTCTTCTCACAAGGGAAAAATGGCAAAGGATTTCAGCTACGTCAGAAGCTGGAAGACATAAGAAGTTCCACAGCCACATGCCCATGTGGAACTATGACCAGAATCATCTGGCAGAGACTGCAGGAGCACATCCATCAAAGCACCATCCAACCCATAATCAGTGCCCAACAGACCAGCGTTTAGCAGTCTACGTGTCCAACAGAGACTACTCGTCCAAAAAGCAGTGTCCAGAACAGACAACACTTCTAGAAGAACTATATGCCCACCAGAGGAGCATGCAGCAGGGGCTGCAGATGCAGAACAGCAGCACTATCACCTCACCAGGAGGTATCCGTGCCCCTAAGGCATCAGAAGTGTATGTTGCCCCCTTGACACACGTGCTATGGCCAATGTGTTTGTTTCCACCTCTGTATCTGCTACACTCATGTTTCTTTGTGTAGCTGTTCCATATTGGTTCCCTAACATATGCCCACTTTTCCCGTGGATGTGAAGTGGTTTTGTGCCCCAGATTTATTGTAGAAATGCTTTATTAATACTTTTCAGACTATAGCATTTCACTAATTGCCTTTACTCTGAATGAATTGCGTCCTCAGGCTAGGCACCCTAAAGATGATACATCAATGGGGGCTTGTTAGCTAATGGCTTTAGTGAATATGGATCCAGAAAGTACATTCAGGCTGGCTTAGCCACTTCCTGAGTGCTCCCATCTTACATGCTGGGGGCGAGGAGGGTGGGCTCCACTTGATACGCTCCACTCCACTCTACTTGATGATACCAAGTCACATAAAGCTGATTTTTTTTTTAAATAGACCATTGGCTCAATCCAGAACTACAGTGGGCAGCTAGTTGGAATGGTAGATAGTGCCAGACCTGGAGTCAAGAAGACTCATCTCCCTGAGTTCAAATCTGGCCTCGGACTCTTACTAGCTGTGTGACCTTGGGCAAGTCATTTAACCCTCTTTGTCTCGATTTTCTCATCTGTAAAATGAGCTGGAGAAGGAAAAGGCAAAGCACTCCTGTATCTTTCCCAAGAAAACTCTAAATGAGGACACAACTGGAAATGATTCCAATGACAAAAACAAAGAACTAGAGCACAGAGGCCATCGGAGATTTGTCCCAGGGCCCTGAATTTTGGAGGCCACTGCTACTACTCACAGTTTTTATATAATATAACAACCATTGACCTTAGCACCTAGTTAGTATGAACACTTATTTTTAAATAGATGGTTTTCTTCCTCCCTCCCCACCCACCATCAATTCTTTCCCAACTCAAAGGTACCCTTCCCAAGCCTTCAGGGTGTCCGCAGGAGCATTTGAGGGTTATTGGGTACTGCTTACCCTTGTCACATTTGGCGGCCACTTGCCCCAAGCACAGAAATCTCTAGTAATGACCCTGCATTAACTACTCCTTTGACCTGCTTTTAAAAGAAAGAAAGCTGTAGGACAGCAGAGTTCCTTTCATCACTTCTGACAGATTCTTGTCACTTCAAACTCACTGAGTAGATCATGAGAAGGGACTTCTCCCAAGAATTAAGGTTGTTTTCCTTTGCTGACAGACTTTGCCTTGGTTCTAGTGGCAGAGAAGACTAGAGAAACTACCTAGATATAAAAAGTCTCTCTCCAAACTTCAGGTGCCATCCCCTCCCTTTTGAACATCTCCAATGTACCTTTATGTATTATAATTATATAGCAGCCAAGGAGATGCAGTGAATAGAAGGCTCAGCCTGAAGTCAGGAATACTCATCTTCCTGAATTCAAATCTGGCCTCATACACAAACTAGCCATGTGACCCTGGGCAAGTCATTTAACCCTGTTTACCTCAGTTTCCTCATTTTGTAAAATGAGCTAGAGAAGAAAATGACAAACTGTCAAGAAAACTCCAAATGGAGTCACGTAGAGTCAGACATGACTATAAAGTGATTTAACAGCAACATAACTAGACTATAAGGTGCTTAAGGGCAAAGAGCTTGCCGTGTCTATACTTCATATCTCCCCTAGCTCTTAGCACGGTGCTCTGCACAAAATAGGCACTTAACATGTGTCGCATCTAATTCCACGTGGGTAATTCACCATGAGTCAGTGAGGAGGAAGTGAAGGAGAAGCAGAATGGGTATGTTCTCACCGAGCCTGACTGCATTCACCAGCACCAAGGACTGCCTCTCCACACCTGTTCCTGCCTGTCCTTCCAACAGAGTCATTTCGCTCTGTAACCCTCCAAGGGCTCTTCATCTTTTTTGTTCTTGTCCCCTTTGACAGCCTAGTAAAACCTATGTACCCCTTCTCAGAATCATGGGGATTTTTATGTGTAGAATAAAATACATGAGATTTAAAAGAACCCAACTAGAGTGAAAAATAAAGATTTTTTTTCCCCATCCAGGCTCAAGATTCAATGAAATGGGTACACAGATCCTTTGTGGGCTATGGATACCAATCTGAAAAAAGCTGCTCTAAAGTCAGTTGTAGAAAAAGACTGATAGAAGCTGAAAATACAATGAGTTACAAGGTTCTTGGAAGATTCTTCTTCCTCAAGTTCTCTCCTAATCTTTCCCACAGCAGGGACACCCCCTAGAAAGCTGGATTTGGAAGTCAGGAAGTGCTGAGTTCAAATCTTACCTTAGACATTGACTAGCTTTGTGTGACTTTGAGCAAAGTGACGTAATCTCTCTCCGTTGCCTCATCTTTGAGGTGGAGATAATAATAACACCGACCTTATAAGGGCGACGCGAAAGTAAAATGAGAAAGTAAAACATATACAGGACTTGGTAAATCATAAAGTACCATTAAAATACGAGCTAGCATCATCCTCATCTTCATTACCATTATGGAAGTGCCCATAACCCGAAGATGCTGGAAAGTGAGTGAACGGAGAGAATGGCCAAAGAAAGTGATACGTCTGCAGGGCGGAATATAGGGAAACACAACATAGGGGAAGAGATAGAAATCTGGACAAGAACCAAAAGAAAGGATCCAACTGAGGCCATGGAAGAGAATGAGAAGGTATTCCAAGGCACAGATAACCGGCGGCTGGGGAAAGGATACAAGATCTTAAGAATGGTGATGTTCAAAGGCCTTCTGGACCTGTCTTTAGCCTTTACTTCAGATTTTCTTCAAGAAATACTAATCTCAAAATAAGAATGGGAGCTAGGTGGTACTGCTGCTGGAGCACCAGATACGGACCTGAGTTCAGATCCAGCCTCAGACGCTTATTAGCTACGTGACCATGGGTAAGTCACTTAACCTCTGTTTGACTCAGTTTCTTCATCTGTAAATTAAGAATAATAATGGCATTGACTTCCCAGGGTTGTTTGTCAAATGAGACGGCATTCATAAAGAACTTGGCAAACTTTAATGTGTTATATAAATGTTGGCTATGAATGGCCACGATCATGATTGTGCTGACAGCTCCTCTTCATCCTGAACAGCAGCTCTGACAAAGAAATGGAATCCCCATTGAGATGATGAGTTCCTGGCTATTGGTGATCACAGAGCCTGAACACAGCTCTGATTGCCTCTCCCATAAGGCTAACGTAGGACCATAGAAGACCTACAGTGACTGATAGGAAGCAACACAGACAGTAAAGATAGCAAACAGACTGGCTTTATGAGCTTAGCCACTATTATGAACTTTTTCCCCTCAATACAACTCCTTAAACTGTTTCATAAACTACTAAGCTTCCAGCAATGAAAAGAA